>JAHXHD010000353.1:0-21289 GCA_019857685.1 Papiliotrema terrestris | reverse complement strand
GCCCCACCCAGCCAGCCCGACTACTCTCAGGCTCAGCCCCAGTCGTATGGTGGCCAGGGAGGATACGGCGGGCAACAGCCGCAGGACTATGGACGAGGTGGACAGGGAGGATATGGCGGCGGGTATCCCAGCGAGAAGGCCGAGTATAGGCCGCAGCAGGCATCGCCGCAGAGGGGGATGCATGGCGTATCGACCGGGTCAGGTCGCGGCGTGTGAGTGGAGATCTAGCATGGGGAAGACGGGGCAAAGGATGACAAAGTGGAGGTGGATGAGCAGCACTGAAGACAGGTTCAACATTGCGCCGTGCCCGTCGGACCCGCTTGCATTGACGAACCGCCTCGTCGTGCACCCGAACGACTTCCCGCCCGACGTCGAGTTCGTGATATTACGAGACCGATTCGTCATGTCGATCATGTGAGTGGTGCACGCAATCCGGCCAGCGGTCGAGATAGGTGGAGGTGACAGCGACGAAGCGGTCTCGCTGACGAGCAGCCGGGATCCGACGCGCACGTTGCCGCCAAAGCACCTTGGCCCGTCGAAGATCATTCGACAATGGGTAGGACTGTCCGCTGTGGGCGAGACGGTCGAGTGTGCGCCATACCAGCCAAGCAACGGCGATTGGGCGAGCTCTGCCGAGCTCGAGGTGAGTCGCCCGTTTGAATGACCGATGTCAAGCGCTAAGGGCAGGTTTCGTTCCGGCTCAAGAGGAAGGAGACGTCGGACATGTTCGACAGTGAAGAGATGGCGGCGGCGTTCATCAATGTGAGCTACACAGCTCACAAATCACCTCGGCAGACCGCGGCGTCCATGCCTGACAACAGGCATTCCCGTCGCTCCCGCTCACTCCGCTGCAACCCCTCGTGTTCGACTACAAAGGCCACGAATTGAAAGCAACCGTCCGCGCAGTATCTTCGCTGGACGGGAACGACGGCCAGGTGGGAATCATCATGGAGGGCACGGAGATCATATGGGTCAAGGATCCCGCGAGCGGCATCAAGCTGAAGAACTCATCCAAGCGGTAAATCTTAAGACTTGAAACGCCGCACACCACTTACAGTCAGAGGCCCGACCAACGCAATCCTGGCGCCCAACTTCAAGTTCGAGGACATGGGCATTGGAGGTCTCGATACCGAGTTCTCGGCCATCTTCCGTCGAGCGTTCGCTAGTCGAATCTTCCCGCCTGGTCTGGTGGACAAGCTGGGTATCCAGCACGTCAAGGGTGGGCGCGAGCTATGGTCATGATAATTCCGCGCTAATGCGTAGGTATCCTGCTGTTCGGGCCGCCCGGAACGGGAAAAACCTTGATGGCGCGACAGATCGGTAGCATGCTGAATGCGCGCGAGCCGAAGGTTGTCAACGGTCCGGAGATCCTCAACAAGTTTGTGGGACAGAGTGAAGAGAACATCCGAAAGCTCTTTGCCGACGCCGAGAAGGAGGTCAGCTGGCTTGTGCAGTCGTGGGAAGAAGCTGACTTGCAGCAAAAGGAAAAGGGCGACGAGAGCGGACTGCACATCATCATCTTTGATGAGCTCGACGCGATCTGTAAACAACGTGGATCGACCAATAGCGGTACGGGCGTCGGCGACTCGATCGTCAACCAGCTCCTTGCCAAGGTGCGTGGAACCGGGTCAGAACACTGTAGAGCAGTACCTGACGGCAGATGGACGGAGTAGACCAGCTGAACAACGTGCTCATCATCGGAATGACGAACCGGATGGATATGATCGACGAGGCGCTGCTTCGGCCTGGACGTCTCGAAGTGCACATCGAGATCTCGTTGCCGGACGAGAATGGACGATACCAGATCTTGACGATCCACACGGCCAAGATGAGGAACAATGGGGTCATGGCGGACGATGTGGACTTGGCGGAGCTCGCGGCCTTGACGAAGAACTTTTCCGGTGCTGAGATTGGGGGTTTGGTCAAGAGCGCGACAAGTTTTGCGTTCAACCGACACGTCAAGGTATGTCGGCATGCATTGCCGTGTGTGCCAATGGCCGGTCGCTGATGGCAGGTCGGGACGGTCGCTGCGTTCGAAGATATCGAGCATATTAAGATCTCCCGAGCCGACTTCATGCACGCGCTGGACGAGGTGCAGCCGGCTTTCGGTGTTAGCGAGGAGGAGCTGCAGGCGGTGGTGCAGAACGGCATTATTCACTACTCGCAGCGTGTCAATGTGGGTCACATTGACCTTTGTTGGGTCCAGGACTGACCAGTAGGACATACTCAAGGATGGCAGTCTGCTGGTGGAGCAAGTGCGCAAGTCGGACCGTACACCGCTCGTCTGCGCATTGTTGCATGGTGGGTACATCTCATCGTATCGGTTTTGAGCGTTGACGCCAGGCGCGTCGGGAACAGGCAAGACTGCCCTGGCCGCGACTATCGCGATGGCTTCAGACTTCCCGTTCATCAAGCTCGTGTCGCCCGAGAACATGGTTGGGTTCAGCGAGCCGCAGAAGATTGCGCAGCTGCACAAGATCTTCAGCGACAGCTACAAGAGTCCCCTGAGTGTGATCGTCGTCGACTCCATCGAACGACTGCTGGGTGGGTCGCTATCTCTTCGACGCTGAGACACATGAATCTGACCCCAGACTGGAACCCGATTGGCCCTCGATTCTCGAACGGCGTGCTGCAAGCGCTGGTCGTGCTGTTCGGAAAGCGCCCACCCAAGGTACGTCCAACGTCCATACACCACCTACCGCCCAGGACAGCTTGCCCCAAAGACTAAAGCACTGACACACACAGGGCCGCCGACTCCTCATCCTCGCAACGACATCCAACCGTCACATTCTGCGCGACATGGACGTTGAGTCCGCCTTCGACACCGACATCCCGGTCTCGCCCATCTCGTCCCTTGACGCGATCGACCACTGTCTGCGCGAGGTACAGCTCTTCCCTTCTGGAAAGGAGCACCAGCGGGCGATGCAGATGCTTGCGGACGCGAGGTTCGGCGAGAACGGGAACGGAGAGCTGCTTGTGGGCGTGAAGAAGTTGCTGAGCATGGCGGAGATGGCGCGCCAGGACCCCGATCCGGCTTACAAGCTCGTGAGCTCGCTGAGCCGCGAAGTAAGCTAGCGCCCGGGAAATGCGGTAGTGTAGACACGTTGGTGGTTCTTTATCTGCGCGGAATGTATATGTATGCCTAGCGGATAGCGTCAAGTATCACGGAGCAGGTCGAGTCCTGGTAGCCCGCCGACGGATAAACGCGTCCTGAACGCGCGACGTTGCAATATGAAACGAAGCCACAGTCGGATTCGTGTCAACAGTATTTCAACGTCAACTTGGACCTTTACGATTCATATCGTACCTCGGCAAAGCAGCCGCCCGTGGATCTAGACTGTCAGCGAGCTGGGGGCCAGATGAGGACGACCTCGAGCGCGAGGCTGTCGGAAGCGGACCTGCTGGCGCATTACTACCGCGTCGTCAACGAACATCCCGCCGAACAAACATCGGACCCGGTGTCCGTACCGCCTGCGCTCGCCGACTCATTGCGCCGACTGGCGGATCCATCTCCGACCGCCATCACTGCGGCTATCGACGCCCACACATCTGGGGAGGGCGAGGACAAATCGGCGAAGACGCCGAGGAAGCGAGCAAGGAAGAGCGAGCCCGTTCCCGCAACGTCGTCGGCACCGACCCCCGTCGGCGGGGAGAGCGCAGATGTCCCGAAGTCGGTCAAGGGCACGAAGAAACGAGCGAGGCAGAGCGAGCCTCCCTCGACGACGACAACAGCGACGCCTGCTACTCCGGCGAAGCGGAAACGGATAGCCAAGGACGGGCTTCTGGCGCATCTTGGCCCCTGCCCGTTTGTCTTTCGCTTCCAGCCCAAGGAGAGGGGGACGTACCTGGAGTCGGACTTTGAGTGGGTGGAGGGCAAGTGGTGTGATGGGCTGAATCGCGGAGCCAGCAGCGGGAGGAGCAAGGGCCAAGGGACAGGGAAGGGCAAGGCGCTGGAGGATAGCTCGACGATCCCGCTGAAGGGCGAGCAGCACGAGGGGCTGTTGGTGGACGAGCTCGACATGACGGCTGACGATGACGCGACGGGCGGAACGTCTGGTACGGCGACGACGACGGCGGTAGGGGCGACGCCGGCGAATGTGAGGGTCAGGGGGAGACGCAAGACCCAGGGACCGGATGGCGAGAGCGGATCCAAGCGGAAGAAGAGGGACAAGGCCGCGACGGATGCCGGGGATGTCACAAGTGCTCTGGGTCTGACGACGGGTCCGGCAAAGAGGGCCAAAGACCAAGGGAGGATCACGGCGATGTCCAAACCGGACTCATCGTACGAAACGCCGACACGACAACATTTACCTCTACCCACGTCCTCGCAGACGGAGCATCCGCAATCGTCGCCCACACCCAATGGGGAGATTCCGTCATCGCAGCCTACACCAACGCGACCATCCAAGAAAGGCCATGCATCGAAGAGGGATCGGCTGAGCCAACTACGGCTGGACTCATCTCAATCTGGGCCGTCACCTTCGGCTCCAGCGACCGCTTCGGACGGGACGGCCTCGGCGGGTCAGCCGACGACGCCGCAGCTCGCTTTGGCGGCTGTGGAGGAGGACGAGGACGAGCTGGAGCATACGCCCGTGGTGGCTAAAATCAAGGAGAAGGCGAAGAAGGAGAGAAAGAAGCGAGACCGAGTTACCGTGGGCGAGGAGGAGCAGCCGGCGGACGAGGCGGCGGATGCAAGCGACAAGAAGAGGACCAAGACGAAGACGAGCTCGACGAAGCGAAAGTCGGGCGATCTGATATCGGGAGCAGAATCTGCGAACACCTCCGAGGAGTCTCGAGAGATCGTGGAACGGTTGCTGGGAATGGATGGGGAATCGGCAGCGCCAGATGGACGAGGAGAGGTGGACACGCCAATGACGAAGACGAAACTCGAGGGAAAGAAGCATAAGCACACGTCGGGGGCGGATCTCTTCGCGACGCCACAAGCCAACAGCCATGCGTCCCGCGAAGGTACAACTGTATCTGCATCGGAGAGAAAGAGCAAGAAGCATAAGAAAAGGGATGGAAGGGTGGGATCGGGCGAGAACGATCATCTCGTCGAGTCGAACAAGAAGGACAGAAGGAGGAAGAAGGATGGACCGGGGTGGGTTGTGAATACGCCCGAGGCCACGAAGGGTTAGTCGCCGCACGCATAGGCGGCAAGGGGGAGTATTATACGAGTAATCCTTGCAGAGTCGAACTTATGTGGTTGATCGATCGCTTGAGAGCCAAAGAGAACGGACCGTGGTCATGACGAGCGCTTGTGTGTCCTTCCCCTCCCACCTTCCAGATACTCTGGCTCGTTTGTTAGATCATGTTCACCACATCGGCAATCCGCGTGCCTGCCAACACATCGTATCTGAGCGCCGCCACCAAACACCTGCCAGTGGTAGTCACAAAGTTGCATGCGGTGATACAGATAAAAATTATTTCACAGCGCGGAACAATTGGATTCTATCCGCTACCTGGTATACATCGAGACATGCTGGGTATGTTGAGAGAGCCTCTGACACACAATGACTGTTACACACGCTCCGGGAGCTGCTTCTCATACAACTTCAATAACCTAGAGAATCAGCTCCTCGAATCCGCATGCCCGTGGTAGACTTACAGATTCATTCCCTCCTCCAGCGGCAGCGTGACGAACCGATGACTCAAAACCGGCAGCTCCGTCGTAGCCGACTTGATCCTCGGAATAAACCTCGCTGCTTCTCCTGTGCTCTCTCCCAGCTGCTTCAACTTCGGAATCGGTGGGTCGTCCGCCCACGTCGGATCGCGAGGTCGATACTCCAATGAGACTCCTCGTTCCGGTATGCGCGGCTTATCCTTGCCGTCTTCCTTGACGCTGGATCGCCGGGACTTTTCGGACGATGCCTTCGAGTCGAGGCGTTCGGTCCGTCGAGCGCGGGCAAGCTGTTGCTCGTCAATACCCTTGACAAGCTTCTTGAAAGCCTGTACGGCCTGTTCAAAGAAGTTTGGCAGGATGCCAATATCTCCGTCCGTCTCGCCCCATACGAGATCAAAGTCGAAGTCGAGCACAGAGGGGTGACTGAGCTCCTGCGAGGCCATGTTCATAGTCTGATATCAGCGGCAGTCAGCCTGATGCAAATGGCAGCACCCACCATTGACGGCAGCGATGCGATGCCTTTGTGACCCGACTTCCAAGCCATCTCAATCAGCTCGCTTGGAGACATCTCGCTTTTCTCCCTGGCAGCGACTTTCGCTCCATCGCTCGTGTCCCACTGGATTAGCGACACCAGCAGACCAAGCTGTCGAACAGGTATCTCCTTGACATCGCCGTATTCATCCAGCCCTCCATCTTTGACCGACCGCTTGAGGTCTGCTTCGACCTTGCCCACGACGAAGCGGTAGAAGTCTGCCACCTGACCACCCCCGCCCGCCTCGTAATCTTCGTTGAAGACGCCCACGTCGATTCCGGCCAGGTCGAAACGCATCGTCTGGGCTGTGCACACGTGCGCAGTATTGCCAGCGGCGGCGCTGGCTCGCCGAGCCGTTTGCAGTATGACAGCCGCGACGGGGGATGGCTCGTCCGTCTTTCGCTGTTGCGTGACCTTGAATGTTTCCGACCGCTGCGTCGCGATACGCTGCTGCGAGTCGACCATGTCGAGCACTGAGTACAAGTTGCCCAGCAAGCGGGGAATGGCGAGAAGTCGGATGACCCCGCGGAATTGACCGGCCTTGACGCCGAAGGCAAGCGAGACATGACAATCGGACTCTTCTGAGAAGGTCGTCCAGTCGTCCGCGAGAGTGACGAGTGCGGGTTCCAAGCTGTCATCAGGGTCAGACTCATACATATGCACACATTTCGCTCACTGGAATCGAAGGATATTGATCTCCCCCAGGAACAGATTTCCTCGCAGGTCGCCGGCATCGATCGACATGCTCAAAACCGTCGGCTGCGTCTCCTCTGATGCCCTCGAGCTTCGCCTCATCGTGTTGAAAACCAGTTTATCACTGCACAGATTGCCCGAGATATCTCCCTTGGCAGTGATCTTCGTCGTCCCGATTTGTAGGTCCACTGCCGTTTTTTCGCCATTCGAGATCGTTCGGAGCACGATCGGCGTGATCTCCAGTTTGGCGCGCGTGACAGCGATATTGGCATCGAAGTCGATAGTCCTGAATCTCACGATAGCAGCAACGCCCATCTTCGGTCGCTGCTCCTCGTTTCGGTCCGCCACGGTCTGCTGCGAGGCCGCCGCAGTCACCGCCATGTTTGACGTGGACGCCGCCTCGGGTATGGCCGCGCGGAGCGGTACATCGAGCTTGGGCGCGTTGTCGATCCATACCGAAATGAAGATGAGCCATGCACTGAAGGCGTCCAGGCGGAACTGCCCAGATAGTTGAGTGTCAAGGACGACTGATATGCCCTTCTCGCCACCTTCGGAACCGGGGCAGTAGGCCACGGAAAAGGCCATATCCTTCGCGCCCGCCTCGACGCAGCTTCGACCTCGTTCGGCGAATTCGTGGCTCAGAGAAGCGGTCACGCCCGAGATCGAACCAGCGATCGTCGATAGCTCGTCACCGCCCATGGAACAGCTCGTCATAAACCCGCCGGATTCCCACTTGAGGTCGACGTAGGCGTTTGAGTCAGGAGCACAAGAAAGCCGGAGTTCGGAGCGATCGATTCGTAGCGTCACGCGCAAGCGGATCGTGGAGCCAGGCGCGGGAGCAATGACGTGCAGCGTCGACTCGCTGACCGATGCAGCGACGAGCTCGGCTTTACGTTCCGCTGCCGCAAGGGAAGATTTTCGGGGCTTCCTCTGGTGGCGTCGTTCCACCCTGTTGACGAGATCGACGAAGAAGGGCAGCACGGTTGGGCGGAGCGTGTTTCGGCTCTCATGCACGGCCTGCGCCTCAGCTACGTTTGTCCAGTTGACACCATCGATTTGCTTACCGAGTTGAAGACCAGCGTGCCCACATCCGCTTCGTCATCACCCTTGGTATCCGCCGTGGGTCCAGCATAGTCCATCCATAGCGAGATCGTTGGCAAGACGAACGAGTCATGCCAACAGCCTCTTCGAGGCGTTGCACTTCCGCCCGATCCACCGCCAAACGGATTCGCAAATTGCACATTCGCCGAATCGACCGACCGGTGCAGCTCGACTATTCCGCTGTTGAATGTATAACTCATTCGCACAACGATCTGCTGGTGTTTCCTTGCCGGGCTTGGTGCGGGGTTCTCGTCGTACTTGGCGTGCACCGAGTCGAGCGCTTCTCGCTTCGCCATCTCAGCTCTGTATTGCCGTTCCAGCTCGGCCAAACGGTCTTTGCCGGCTTCGTACAAGTCGATAAGCTTGAACACGCCATCCACGACATCGGGGGCGAGGGAAAGCTTGAAGTCTGTAGCCGAGACATGCGCAGAAAGCGACCATACTTCCGGGACCGACGACATCTGCGCCTCGCAGTCCAGCGAGGGCAGCAACATTCGGTTCGTCGACGGATGATAATCGCCCGTGAAGTGCTCAGGTGCACCTTGGTCGAATCTGAGGTCAGCTGTCGCCCGCATCGCTCATCGCCTGTAAACCCACTTCTCCAGGAACTGCATCGCCATCTGCTGGATCTTGAACCGTGCCGTCTCGTTCCGCCTGTTCTGGAAGCTGATGATCCGGGTAGAGAAAAGCATGGCCGGGACCGCAATGTTATCCCGATGCTGGAGATCGATAGCCGCCCCTTCATCCAGCGGAACGGCGATGCCAAAGCCGACGACATTGACTGTGAACAGCCTCGACGCGAACCAAGATTCCTCCAGCGTGGCATTCTTGTCGCTGGCATCGAGCTTCTTCAGAATCTTCGTGGTCGTCGACTTGACCTCTGCGACCTCGGTGGCCCGATTGTCGCGCAAGACGTGAATGTCCGATTGCCAGCTTCGCACGAGGTCAGACAGCTCGCTAAGCGCCGCGACGTGCATGACTGTGTGCACCCGATTGAGTGACACGTTCAGCTGGGAAGCGACGTCCTGGTGCGCCGGAATCTCCTGCACATCGATATCGAGAACCATGTACGCTGATCGGTGTTTTCGAATCGGTTCGGTATCGTCGGTGATCTGCGCCGAGCCGAGATGACCAAGCGAAAGGCCGAAGTGGTCCACTTTGGCTCGCCAGAGCAGCGCGGCCCGCTCGGTATGCGTATTATTCACCTGGCCCCGAAGGGACAGCGCCTCAAAGAGCAACGTCGTCGCGACGTCGTCCGCTCGCAGACCGAACCTAACACCAGCAACGCTGACTTGTAGGTCGACGAACACTCCCAGATCAGACGCATTTGCCGGCGGTGTTTTCTGGTTACTGTCCTCGCCAACCTGTTTCTCCGCCGTATCTGACAGCGCGGACGAGGCTGAGGTGTACTTGGCGTGCCGCTCCGCCAGCTCCTTTCGCACCGTCTCCCGATACTCTTGCACGATGTGCAGGATATCAGTCCCCAAGCGTTGATGTAACGATAGGAGACGATCCAAAACGGCGGGCTTGAGGACACCGACAAAGAAACCAAGCGTGATAGTGGCGGATATATGCGGTTTGCCACGGCTCTTTTTGTGGGATCCGATCGCCGTCAAGGACGGTAATTTGATAGACGATGCGTCGCGCCCCTTGACCTTTTTCATTGACGTGTATGCGCCGACGACTTGAGGCGCGATGCGGACTCCGAATTGCACATTTGACGTACAGCCACGGCGCGAGATGTAAACCTTGCCGACGTCCCATCGTAGCCAGACCGCTTTTGCAGCGCGGACTTGCAGGTGGATCCTTCCAATCGAGAGGTCGAGGGTGACGTCGGGCTCGGCAGGTCCGGTTTCGTCCCCTGCTGTTCCAGGGGCGATCTCGTGCTTCTTTCGGTCCTTGGCAATGAGAGCCCGGATATCATTGATGATCGGCCGATAGTTGCTGTGGTCAGTTTTTCTTCACTACCATTCCGGAACCTCACCCAAGGTGCCGCTTCTGCCAGTCTCGAGCGAACGCCAAGAAAGCTCTTAGTTGCGGTCTCGAGTCAAACTCTACACTCTCAACCCCAAAGATGACCTTGACAGTGGGGGCTCGCTTGTCCTCCATGCGAGTCTGAATGTCGATGGTGGATCGGACGTTGTCGACCTTGGACGAGGCAACGATCCGGTCGGGAGAGTTTGCCACCAGATCGTCGTCCTCTTGAGGCTGCAACAGGGCCAGATCGATACTGTCCACGCAAAGGAAGACCGAATCATGGGTGAGCATCTGTACCGAGCCAGTCACCAATTGCTCGGCGGCTGCATGTCGCCGGTGACCTTGTCGCCGTGCGACAGCTTGCTGGGCGTTCTTCACCGCTAGGCGCAGCCGCAGACCTCCAGCCAACACAGACAGCTGGATGTCCTCGAGCTGTACATCGAGCACGATCAACATCGACGCCGCCAGGTCCTCAGACTGCGTTCGAGCCGCGTGACGATCCGACGAGCTTGTAGCCATGTTGGACACAGTTGATGCCGGTCCGGTGGTCGAGTTTTTGGGCGCCAATTTCAGCAACGTCTCGATAGCCGGAAGCAGTCCGTCCTGCAATTCCGCGTGCGTCTCCTTGACCGCAACAAGTAAGCGCAGATGTCCATACGGCTGCTCATCCTGCACGCCGCTTGATCTTTGCACTCCGGCCGTCGCGCCGCGCAGGCCGACCACGCTCGTAGCAATCACAGAAGATTCGAGTGAGCGCTCGCGATGCTTGACCGCGAAGTCGCCAAGATTGACGAAGTATCCTGTCGACTTTCGCCTGCTCCGATCGTCGGACCGGTCGGGCACCGCTGCAGTGTGGCCAAGGATGTTTTTGATGAACGGCTGGAATACCACGAGCGATTCATCCTGGCAAAAGGCTTCTTCCACACGCGCAAGCTCGGAAACGATGTACGTCGCCATTTCGTCGTCGGAGACGTTCACTTGGCGTAGCATGTCCTCGTCCAGCTCCATCTGCCGCGCCCAATGGCGCAACCTGGCCAGCATGATCCACCCGGGATCTCGGCGGATGCTTCGCTGATCCTCCGCATGCAGCTCGTAGCCGCCTTCGAAGCGGAAAGATGGAGAGGTCGCGCCGATGTCGGAGGCGACGGCTTTGCGAACGATAGCATATACGAGCCTGGCCGGAGAGACAGAAGGTGGCTCCTTGCGGGGTGACCCCGCAAAGCAGGACTCCCAGGACCTGAAGATGTCGATGAGACATGAAGCAGCAGCAGTGACAGTCTGCACGTCGACAACCGCGAGCTTGGCTCTGATCTGCTGGTCGATGGACTCGGTGTAACCGACTTGTAGATTGTCGATCCGGGCCTCAATGACCGGTGCCAGGGCTACCTGTGGTCGTTTGCCATCGGCCGAGTCCAAGAGCGACATCTGTCCGCGGGCAAGGGACATTGTGGACGCAGTGACCAGTATGCACTGGCTGCCGAAGACGATGTCCGTCGATTTCGGTCCAAGATCGTGAGCCGGCACAGTAAGGACGCTACCATAGACTTTTCGTAAGCGAACATCGATGATGTCGTTCCGCTGATCGTCGATATGATTGTTGACCTTGACCCGGACTTCCGGGAAAGACAGGTCAACAAGCTTCGAGTCCGCTCTCGTGACATCCGCCATGACCGTGTCGGTGTGTTGCGTGACCAGCTGATCAAGCTGGATTTCCGGAGAGACCGGCACGCTCCGCATGGCGTTGACGAGCGTCATCACAGGCTGAACAGACCGGTCCCCAACATCCACGTCCAGCCGCTTGCAGACGATCCGAATGACCGTTCCATCGCCGATGGTCTTGTTGTGTTTCGGGATGGGCTTACAGTCGTCCGCCGGAGCGTTATCGTCCGTCCACCCCGGAAACGCAGGTACGACGTGCTCGTGCGCACTTCGAAACATGCTCAGACGCTCTGCCAACGCCCCAGCCATATCGTATCCCTCAAGGCGCTTTCTGTCGTCGTTCGAAATACTGCCGCTCGATATCGATGTTTCCGAGACCGAGTCCGACTCGTCACCTATGTCGCCTACCGAGGACCGCAAGGTCTCGCGCGCAGTCGCGAATGATCTTGACCGCCGCTGCAGCGGAACTATGCCTGTGTACTCAGCGTCCGACTCGTCCTCGCTCGTGTGCGCAGATGACGAATGAGCGGACGAGGTCTCCCGCTCGACGACGCTCTCTTTTTCGGTTGACACAGTCAAATACTCCTCGACCGGCTCTGGAGCTCTGGGTCGAGGTCGTGGAAGGTACAGCATGTTGACGTGATTGCCGTCACTCTCGTCCCCGCTCCTCTGATACATGTACCAGATCCGCTTTGTCGGCCCGTCCTCTCGCTTAAGAAACTTTTGCTGCTCGCTGGCCTTCTCCCGCCACCCGAATGGCGCGCTGAACACGTCCAGCGCGAGCGCCGTATCTATGGAAGCGGTCGATGCCCACTTTCGCCGGTAAGTATCATGCTCGAGCAGGTGCACCTTGATGGCGGGTATGACCAGCCCCACTGCCGAACTGAACGACCTCGTTGCCCAAGAGCTCGTGTCGAGATTGACTCCGTCCGGCAGCGACAGGCTGACCGCTGTGTTGTCCGAGAACAATGTCACGGCAACCTCGTCAATGCCGAGCTTGAAGAATGTGACGTCGGGCGGCGTCTTCGGTATGTAGAAGCTAGCCGGGGCGTTCTCGAGATCGGTGAAGTTGTAGATCACCGCGGATACGCTCGCCTGGATGATCGTTATGAACTCTGGGGAAAGGAACGCCGTGATTCGCGGGGCGGTAAGCTCCCACAGACAGAGGTAGGTGGTCGCGTGGGGTTGAGGCCCGAACAGCCGATTTGCTTTTAACTCGATTCCCTCGATGAAGACCGCTTCTTTGGCTCTAATGGGTGGAGCCATGCCGAGGCGGTATGAGTCGTCCATATCATCCGTGGCCACGATATACGTCGGCAACGCGTCGAGTGAGAGCTCCATGAAGTGCTCGACGGACTTGAGCGCCATTTGCAGCTGCGGTACCGGCATGGCGAGCCCGCGGATACACCCGTGTACTTGTTCCGACATGACGATGAGCGACTCCTCGACATTCATTGTCACCTGAACGTTGAGCGCGTCTGAACGTCCAGGACGGTACCTCTCCTCGACTTTGTCGCCGACGCCCTGGGGATCGTGATCGAACTTCTCAAGGAACTCGGACGATGTCGCAAAGTTGGTGAACGCGCCGAAGTAATTGTCCTTCGTGCAGAACATCCGACGGAGCACCCAACCAAGGGCCTTGAACGCGACTCGTTTGCCCTGAGGATCAGCATGGTGTCGATACTCATCCAGGCAGCCACTTTCCTCCAGATGAAGAACCAGCATCTCCTGATGGTCCGGGTGCGGCGTCGAATAGTAGGTGTAGGAGCCTTTGGCCGAGACATGGCCAATCTTTCCCACTTCAAAATTGACGTCGTTTGCGAACGATCGATGCGTGTCCCATTTCGGAACGGACATCTTCACAACCGCGTCATCCACATTAACCGTGAAGGGTATCGTGGTGAACTCCGGTCGGTATTGCGTCGTGCCGACAGCTACGTACGCTTCCATTCTCGGGCCAGCGATGTCCATGAGCGCTGGGGTCAGTTTGGCCGTATCAAGCCAGTAGTTACTCACCATTGGCATCGCGGTGACCGGGATGATCGATGATGTTGAAGTCATTTACGCAGAGCTGGAACTCGTACTTGAGCAGGGTGACCCGGAAATTGTAATGGTTCGGTACGAAATGGTGGAAGTCGCCGAGCTGTCCAGAGCTCCAGTCCTTCGCAAGATCCGAGATGAGCGTAACGTGATCGCGCAGCAAGGATATCTTGGGCGAGTCAAGCGTGAGATCAAGACCCCAGTCCCGCCGGGCGTTCCAGCTGAGCGGGGTGGGCATTGTCATAGACAGCTTGCACGTCTGCGCTTGCAGGAAGTCGAGGTAGTTGACCGACGAAGAGATGACCAGCGAGTCGAGATGCAGCACCAAAATCGCGTCGTAGCCTCGTTTCGTGGCGAATTGAGATTGGGTATAGTTGATTGACGAGTTCTCGCCCACAACGACATCGAGCCAGCCGTACCGGCGCTCAGCGTCTTGTGACTTGTTCTCATACTCCCAGTCCTGCGCGTCAGTTCTCGCACACCGCCCGCCAAACCAACCTTGGACGGCTCTCGAGTAGGTATGCGCAATGAGGTCTTGTCCACCAGCTGCACATTCACGGCCATGTTCGAGTGGATCCGCTTGTCGCCGACCTGTAGACGCGGTTTCGGCTCCGAGTCGAAAAAGATGGACGGCGCAAAGGTCTTCTGCAAAGCATCGCGCTGCCGGTCTGCCCAGGGACCGTAGTTGATCTTGCCCGAATGCACGACGATATCGATACCGTATTCTGGCGGGGACTCGACGTTGCCAAACTCGTCAGATTCGTCGACGATCTCGGCTTCTTCGGGTGACGGAACGAGTCCTGCGAGTCAGCCGATGCCCTCCCACCCGGACTCGGACTTACCAGGCGTGTCAGCGTAGTACGTGAACTCCAACGAAGAGGCGGTGATCAATTCCGTTCGCTTCGCATACTCCCGTTCTTCTCTCCAAGCCGGCTTTGCCGTGTTGTCATGGTCCACTCTGTACCTCGCAAGACCCTTCCAGACTCGGTCCGTCGGCATGCCAGCGACCGGCGGCGACGAGAACTTGGGATTGTGCATGAAGGCGAAGCGCTTCGACAAGGCATGAAAGCCAAGGAACGAGGACAACTTGGATGGCGGCTGCTTGGCGATATCCCGCCTGGAGTCAGCATTGCCAGAACGTCTGCGAGCACGACTTACTCTCGCTTGAGCAGCTCGTCGTATACCTTCTTCCCATGCGCGAGAAGGGGACCCGAGTAGTCGACATTCGTGCGCAGCAGGACCGTAGCTTGCTCAAAATTGAGGTTGACCAAAAGCTTGTACTCATCACAGGCCGAGCGGGACTAAAGTCAGCTGTGATCCTCGATCAATAGGGAATCGTTATGCTTACGTCCGTGATCTCAAGGGTCCCGTCTGTGCGCTCGAAGTTGCCGATCAGCAGCGAAGGCGACGCATCGCTTCCCAGGACCACCGATCCCGTGACGACGTGCAGTTCCACCGGTAAAGCCTCTCTGAACCAGTTCACTCCGGGGGCAGCGGGCATCTTGACAGGCTTAGGCTGGAGAGGCAACGTATGCGAGTCGGTTCCTGGCTTCTGGTGCGAGTCTGATTGTAAACTCTGAATTCTCCTTCGCAGCTGCCGACTCACCAGAGCTCGAAGCTGTCTCCTGCGTCTGACTCGTCCCCGATGTAGCTGATTTGGCCACCTTCCTAAGCCTCGCGCCGAACCCTATGCCTTCTTCGCCGTTCCCGGTCGCGTTAGTACCGTTCGATTTCTGTTGCGCTAGGGTCTCGTCGCTTGTCCGTGAGCCGGCCTCTTCGGCTTCCTTCTCGTGTTTTTTCATCCGCTCTACGATGGCATCGTAGGCCGGTGTCCGGTTGAACACGAAGCATTCTACCCCTTCGGCATACACCATGATCCTGCAGGGGAGACGCTCTGGAATGAGCTCTTGCACAGTCCGCTTCAGCCAAATGGGCTCGTAGGACACGTTCAGAGAGGCTGTCACAGCCGACTCACTCCGCTTGAGATTGCTCGACTGCGAATCTGCCTCCTGCCTGACCCGCAACTTCCAGTACCGCCAAGTAACGTGACCGTGCAGGGCTCGGAAGCTGAGATTACTGGAATGGTACTCCACATCGCGGAACGAGATCCGCCCGGCCAACGGAGATATCTGCAGCGAGCCGATCGAGATGTACGCGGACAGGGAGCGCCAAGTGTACAGACGGATGAAGAACGCGAGGCAGGATCCGAGCAGCCGATTCCAGTAGAAGAGGAAGGCCGAAGCGACGATGACGACCACGATGAGCTCGACGAGGAGCAGAAAGTTGATCGGTGACGCCATGGCGCGGGGCGGTGATGATCTACGAGCTCATATGAGCGCGTGTATCGCTGCCGAGTCGTGGATGCCCAGTCGGTGTAGTTAGTATGCGATGCGTGATGATGGATGTCAATAACGATGATGAATTCGACTGCGCGGTTGACTTTTGACATCTGACCTTGTTCCATCGCCCTCATTACTTTGACTGGTCTCTGCGTTTCGGATACCCTTGGACACGGCAATGATGGACGGCGACGGACGTGGAGTTTCTGCTAGGAGCATGGCCGACCTGCATGTGTCGCTGGATGCCGAGACGATCGATACCGGCGTTGGGCGCAGAAAGCTTCGAACGATAGAGCTCGATGGCACCCTTACATACCACGAACCGCAAGTTGAATCACGCTTTCCTTCGTGTCTGAGCTCATAGGCAGACAGCTTCCCGAGGCGAAGCTAACCGAGACGCTCGGGAGAATCTGGGCCGAATACCCTAATGGGATGCTCGACATATCGGAAGATGCCCTCGCGGAAAAGGACCCAGATGCGCCGGCTGTCGAGGAGAGAAAGCCTAGCACAGAAGTAGCGGCGACCAAGGCGAAAGAGGACATCATGAGCGCGGAGGATATGACACAGATGCGGGAGACGATCCTTGCTCAGCTCAAGTGAGTCTGTCATCTGCTCGACAACCTCTGCAGCTCCCCGGCCTGGTCTGATCTCAGTCAATCTCGGAACGAGCTATGGTTCGTCTTCGAACTGGCCAAGTCGCTCAACCTCTCGGGCGCGTATACAAACAATCCGCCGCCTCCTCCGTCTGTGAATCCTCGACATAGACCGCCGCCTAGAGCTCAGACTGGACCTGCTGTCCGGCCCGATAATCCCCGGGACCCACTTGTCCTGCCCGCCGGCACGCTCAGCACAACGCCCAGTAAACCTCGAGAGAAAGAGCTCGTCAAGGAGGTGCTGGAGCTCGAGATCGCACTGGCAGCGAAACAGGCGGCCCTGGAGGAATGCGGGCTGTTGATCGACAATGCGGTGGAAGAGCTCACAAGTATGAGCGCGGCCGGTGACCGGTTCTGGCGAGATGTGAGGGTGTTGAAACATGGTGGTCGGGATGGCAGGGATCAATGGGCAATCGTCCCGAAGCCTGATTTCGGTGGGAATGCCGCTGGACAGAAGGCCAAGGACGTAATCATCCCGTACGCGATCGACGAAGGTGAGCAGATGACATGCCTTCAATTGGTCAAGCTAAAGACAGCTTCGTCCGGGATGCGCGCGAGATGTCTCGCTGCTTTCGACCTGGATCCGAAGAAAAAGGAACTGGCCTTCGGCGCGAGGACATACCTAAGGCTCAAGATGACACTCGTGGACGAGAACGGTATGACCTCGTCATCCACCCTGCAAGCACATTTGCCAGACGATGTGGAGGTCGCGAGGAAGATGGACGAAGTGCAGATGGAGTCGTTCGACGAGGAGCTGTTCGGCGAGGTGAGCTAGAGTCACTCGTATTACGCGGGTATTGCTGAACGAAAGATCCGCTCAGAGACCTTGCGAAGGGGTTCCGGAAACGTAGAGCAGCGGTTGGTCCAGTTTGACATTGGAGAGCAGAGCGTGACATTCGAACTGGTGAGTTGAGGGAGCTGCGCGAAACGGCTTTCGCTCAACTTGTAGGTCGACACGAGCTCTACTTCAGTGGACTCAGCATCCCCCTCGCCCATCTGCGACTTTATGCTCCTGGCGACGCGGCTGTCGTTCTTGCAGACCCTTCGCAACCGGAAAAGACGCCTCGTCACATCTGGATCTACAATCCCGCTGACGCGATCACCTCTCGTCCTTCACCCCCTCGCACAGATGCTGCAGTACCGCCGCCTCGCCGCACAAGTCGTCTCGGCGCTCGAAACCCTTCAGCGGATCCTCAACCGCGCGGGCATCGAGAGCGACCTCGCCAGTCGGTTGAGCCTTGACACGCCAGAGGCGGTTGTACGGATGCTGGAAGAGGGCACGACCGACGCGCTCGGTGGGATCTTCACTCTGGACATCAGAGGCTGGTGAGCTGTCCCCGGCTTCTCGGTTGGCGTGACGCTGATGTCGTAGCCCCGGCATCATGGTCCAGACCACTGCGCCCATCTCGATCTTTGTCGATACGTCTCGCGCCTCATTCCCGATCGCAGACCCGTCCGAGCTCATACCGGTCCTTGCGGACGCGATCTCGGTCCAGCTGCTGTCTGCTGTGTTCCCGACGCTCAAAGACGCAGCCGCGGACCAGGCGGCGCAGATGTATCTAAGCGACCTGGAAGAATCGATCAACCTGCAAGACAAGTGGTCCTTGAGGTATGCTTCTCCAGTCTCTCTGCCGCCCTCGCTAACAATTTAGTATCAGCATTCCCGCGCCATTCGATTCGGTCCAAGCGCGGCTGGATGATGGTTCAGACGCGTACGACAGTCGCCATGGCGGATCCCTCGACGACTGGGTCGGAGGGATTATGTCTCGCATCGATGTAGACTGATACATAACAACAATGAGATTAGATCATTAACCTGAACTACCCCGAAACGAGACTATACTTCAGGCGAGCGACACTAACCCGGAACTCCGATCTGTATCCGATCTTCCTCCTCGAGACACCTGACCGTGATGTCTTCGTTCCACGTTAACGGAATTGCTTTCTGTTCCTTCCCATAAGCGCTAGTTCGCGACAGCATCCGGACTCACCACACTCATGGACAGCCTGTCCCACAACGCGGCTGCGACCCTCTGATGAGTCGCTTCGGACGGATGAAAGCAGTCCACCGGGGAGATCGCTTCGATCGGTAGCTTCGTGAAGTCGATTGCGGAACCGGGTTGCCTGCCTGCTTAGTCTTCACGCAAACACGCAACAGGCCGCCTACCATGTCACGCCGAACGTCGGATCGTCTTCCGCCGTCCAATCGCGGATGAGTGCCATCAACGCCGCGTCATACTCCTCACTGAGCTCGTCCATCTTGCTACGTGTGTAATCGCCCAGTGGGCCGGGCAAGAACGCACAGGAGCATTGGAAAGGCAGGTGCGGCGTTGGCGGCGGCAGTGAACCGCGACTGCGTTCAACGAGGCACAAAGGCATGAAGAAGAACGGCTCACCAGTATGGATGCTGTACTACCAGCTTGTATACCGCTGAGACGTGTATAAGCCCGACTGCGCATTAGCTAACGGCAAGATGAGCTTGGCAGCTCACCGATGTTCACGATGAGATTGGCTGAAGCTCAGCGATGAATCGAGGCCTCACATCGCCAAGGTCACTCACGGACGTGTGCGCGCAGAAGCTCGACGGCGTCGTGCACGCCTCTTGCGAATCCGGTGGGACTGCCGGATACGGGCACCGTCGAGTTGGCTGATCTTCAGCCTCGCTCTCACATCTCTAGCGGACTTCAACACGTACGTGCGAGACACAGCGCACACTGCTCGTCAGCGAGCGATCAGAATATCATACAAACGTGACCTACGACGTCATTGGCCCCGATGGCGACGTTTACAAACTTCCAGGCCTGTTCATCGATGCCCATCTTCTTCAATCTGGGCAGAATCCTCTCTGCTAGTCAGTGGCTATCCTCATGGTCCCCACTGGGACTCACCAGCTACCTGAATCACAAGTGACTCGCTATGACTCCCAGTAACAGCTCCGTTCAGACCATCGTTCGCAACTCTCCATCCACCATCCTCTGCAAACAACGCCTGAAATGGGTGATGGCCCACAGACATCCCGGTCAACTCTGGCGACCAGTGCGTCAGGATGTTCGGCAAGGTCACAGCGGAAGGATCACCGCCGATGGGATAGGCAAGACCCCTCCACTCCTCGAACGTAGGTATAACCATCATCGGTTCTTGTTCACCTGAGCTCGATGCGAATTGGGGGGTATCGCCTGAACGAGCGAGGAACCCGGCTGTGATGCTATCGCCCAACGCCATGACCACTTTGATGTCATCCGGACGGCTTCATATGAGCTTGATACAGACGGAAAAGGGTGTAGTGGCTCACATATCCCTTGCGTTGGCGGGACCTGATGTGCGCGGGGGTAGTCGCGGACAGAGGGACAGTGATTCCACCGGTACAAAGGTGCCCGGTATGGTTGGCTGTGCGACAGCTGTTGCGCTGATGGCCAGCGACATGACCACAAGAGCGCTCTTCGATGCCATTGCCACCATGTCGATATCTGTCAACGCATGATGCGCGAAGAAGAGATTGCAAGTGTGATCTGGATGACCGAGGCTGTCAACGATCGTGGTCAGATCGGCTGAACCATTTCCCGGCCGGATCAACGAGCGCTTACGTACACCAATCTCCTGTTTCATCTTTCTTGGCCGAGCTGATGTCTTCGGCGATCCTTCATCCTTCCAACACCATGTCACAAGCAGCAGAACATACCCAGGCGAAAAAGGAGCCGGTATTCGAGGACTGTCTGTGAGCTGACGTTCGTACATGCTGGCGACTAGCTCACGCGCAGATCTTGCCGCCTGACGGGTTCGGCCGCTTTCACCGGCCTCGGCCTGTACGCCTTGAATCAAGGTAGGATGCAAGGCGCCTTGAAAAAGGTCAGGCCCCCCGGAGCTCCCGTGATCAATGGACAGATGTCTCTCCTGCTCGGCGTCGGTGAGACAGGCCACTATCACCTCATTATAGCTGACATTTAGTGTTCTGCGGACTAGGTATAGGCCGTCTGTTCGTCTGAACGATCTCGGATCGTTCTGCAAACTCCCAGTCGGACTGGGGGGCGCTTAGACGTGTCAACCTTTAGTCAGGCCCATTTGGACGTTCTCAATGGGAACGGAGAGCTGCAGAATCTGCCATCGCACTTCAGAATGGGCTTGGAACACCCGCGAGCGGCTTCGGGAACGAAGAAGCCTTTCATCACGCCGCTTCACTGCTGTAGCTCGCACGATTCTGATGATCGGTCATGACATGTAATTGATGGATCCCCGTGACTTCGCCGCTGCGAGGGCATGTGAACTTGGCACTGGTAAGCTTATGCTGCATCCTGATTCAAGAAGCGTTCACGCGTAAGCGCGCCGAAGCACGGCGACGGATTTGAATCTCCATTCCTGGCTAATGCAATGCGCATCCAAGGCGCCCACTCACGTTCAGCGAGATAACTGGGAGCAAAGTCCAAAGACCATATACATGTATGAAATATAAAATGTTTACCTACCTGACTTACCTGCTTACCTCATATTCCATCGCGCTCCGCCATTCCCAGGCGAGAACGTAGTCCTGGCTACACACCATTCGCTTAAATACGGAGCTTAACCTTGCCGACGTCGGTGCGGGCGAAGACCTTGCTGAAACCCGGCGGGGTCGGCGGGTGTGGGCCATGCGGGCCATGCGGGCCGTGAGGGCCGTGAGGGCCATGCGGCGGGGGAG
>JAHXHD010000036.1:0-22050 GCA_019857685.1 Papiliotrema terrestris | reverse complement strand
GGAACGACCTCGACGGGTTGGGGCGAGGCATGCTCCTCGGCGGGCGATCTGAGGTCGAGTCGACCCGCGGCGGCCTGCTCCAGAATATCATCCTTTTCCGCTCCGCCCTCTTCCAATCCATCTTCGATCTCCTGCACCGGCTCATCGTTAACGAGCTTGATCTCCCCGCCTTCTCGATCTGCGATGGTCCCAACGCCGCGAGAGTCACTGGCCGCATTGCCAAGCGCGCCGACCAGCGGTGCGCCTGCGCCATCTTCAGAGTCGTTTGATTCCGGGAAAGCCGGGGCGAGGGCGATGCCAGCTGCTGCCGCTCCTTCAGCACCTTGCTCCCCTCGTGCAGCTTCCTCGTGCTGCTTCTCGAGTGCGAGTTGCTCTTCGGTCTTTGGGATCGGCGCCTCTTCGTCGGCTACCATGACTTGCGGTGGGGGCGAGATCGCGCCATCTGGGCCGACTTTCTCAAAGCGTTTGTCGCCTTCTGCTGGGTCGTTCCGGGCGGTCTCAGGCGTGGGCGCAGCGGTTGTCGCCGCAGCCGCGCCACGTCGACGGGGCGGCGCCGCACGACGTGGTACTGCAGCGATGGGGATTGAGGTGGGTTGAGCTGGAGACGGAGCGGGTGATTCGGTGGCCGCGGATTCTGGGACTGGCTCTGCCTGCTCGGTAGCAGGCGGCAGGGTCGGTTCTGGACGTTCTTCAGCGGGTGGGCTTTTCACCGACTCTAACGTTGGCTTCCGGGCAGGCTTCGGTGGAGCAGGCGGCGCCATGCCCATGGGCCCTCGTGCGCCCAGCTTGGCCATGCGCGCAGCGATAGCCGCTCTTCGGGCCTTTTCCTTCTCTTCTTCCGTCTCCTCTTTGTCGCCGTCGTCGGAAGGCTGTGCCGCCGCATCGTCTTCTGCTGGTGATTTGACCCTCTCCGGCATGCCCTCCTCCGCTTCCGCGTCGTCCTCTGCCTCAGGCGCAGGCGGTGCCGGTGGTCTCGTCCACGTCTTGCCCGACGGTATCGGCGCGGGTTGCTTCTCCTCCGCCGGCGCGCCGAATGCCCCTCCCGCCCTCAATGCCGCCATCCGCTCCTTCAACGACCCGCCTTGTCCGATCGAGCTGACGGCATCCGAGGCGGACATCCCGGCCGATTTGTCGGCTCTTTCGTCGGGTTTGGGCGCAGGAGTGGACTCCGAGGTAGAAGCTGATGGGGCCGCTGATGCCGACTCGACGGGCGCGGGAGCATCCTCACCCCTCGCGGTCCTCTCCGCTGCCTCCTTGGCTTCTTGCTCTTGCCTGAGCTTCTGACGCTGACTCCAGGTGAGTCCGCCCGCAGCTGGCTTCGGCTTGATAGGCGGAGGCGGGGCGACCTTGTTCTGCGCGGCAGCAAAGAAGGCCAGACGCTCCTTCATGGACTGGCGTGGTGGAGAACTGGCCTCGTCGCTGGCTGGCGCGGGCTCGGCGGGCTTAGGGGCGGCAGCGGGAGCTGGAGTCGGCGCGGGGGTAGGTTCAGGAGTGGCTTCGGGCAGCTCGGCGGGTTCAAGCTTTGGCGAGGGAGGTGCTGGTGCCACGACAGGTACCGGTGGCTCGTCTGTGGTTGCGGGTGCTTCTTCCGTCTTAACCTCGTTCTGAGCTGGAGGTGGTGATGCAGCTGCCACTGGCTCGACCGCATCGGCACCGCTTTCGTCGTCTATGACCACGATGAAGTCCTGCGATGAGATGGAATTTCCTCGAGAGGGGGCGCACCTTGGGGAAGCCGCCCGACTTGGAGCCGTCCAGCAACTCGCCAACAAGCCAATCTTCGTCATCTGGCGATGGACCTGTTACTCGGATCCTCCTTATCAGTGACACATAGTGCGAGAAAGGGAGTGGACTCACGTTTCATCCTTTGCGAACGACAAATCCGTAGGGTGAGGTGACTTGTACTTGAGCCTGCGGTCAGTGTTCTATTCGGCATCAGACCGGTGCAAGCGCAGCCGCCAGCGAGGATCGCACGGAGCGCACTCACGTCGTCTTGGCCAAGTACGGGTATGACATGTCGGCCGAGTCTACAGGGTGTTATCTGGCCAGCAAGAACGAGTTATACCTGGCGGGTGGGGGTTATGGGTGTGCTTATGCTCTCAGCTGGGAGCCTATCATCAGACGTAGACGTTTGCACGCACAAACGGTGGATGTGATCGGCACTCGCGCGCACGGAATGAGGGGGCCCTGATCAACCCCCACCCCGGCTCGGACTGCGTCATAGCGACTGATGACGTGGCATAAGCAGCCCTATTCCGAAACACCTTGTCACAAAAGCACCACCACACAACGCGTTTCACCACATCCCATAACTCCGGTCAACCCCGCTGGCGCCCTCCCCCTCGCTCGCCGCTCTCGCCAACTTTTGTTGTCCGTCCGCTGCTTGATCTCCTCTTCTTCGTCCCGGCAGGTGAGTCTTAAAGTCAGCCATACCCGCGGCCCAACTGACGCCAGCTCCAAGGTCACAATGCTCGTCACAGACCAGAGACGTGCGGCTCGCCGTCACGCTCTCTCCCATTCGCGAGCGGGCTAAGGTCCTGGAATTCAAACCCCTACTATTACGATAGAACCGGTCCTAAACGGACTCCAGGTCTAACGACCTGTCCCACCCGACCAGAAACGCGCCGTCCGCTCTTAGTGTACCCGGAGAAGCGTCTTGCTCTTCCGTGCGCCATGCCGGAGTCTGTGAGCGGGACGTGGAGGGAAGAGCGCCAGACCGCTTGGCAAGGGTGTGCGGGGTCGCCTCGCGTCTTGTCCCCGTTCTCCTGGCTTTGGCCGGGGACGGTTGGGTCTCATTCGCAGATGTTGTCTGGCTACTGCGGTCGCCAGAACCAGACGTCGAGAGGCTTTAGTGCAATTTGGTGACGTCTCCGGCTGCTGCGCTGCGAGGTGCGGCAGCAATCGTCGGTGCGCTTGGTATCGGCGAGGAGATAACTCGATCAGGACTACTCTGGGGCTGCTGGGCCAAATGGCCTCTCGGCCTAGATTTATATACCAATGCAACGAGTGCAGTGACAAGCGATAGCGATCCAGCACGCATTCATCTCGTCATGTGTATTTGGGTATCTCGCCGTCGGCT
Source organism: Papiliotrema terrestris (assembly GCA_019857685.1). NCBI lineage: Eukaryota > Fungi > Basidiomycota > Tremellomycetes > Tremellales > Rhynchogastremaceae > Papiliotrema > Papiliotrema terrestris. The sequence goes on along the minus strand of JAHXHD010000036.1, from coordinate 18,974 downwards.
CCTATTGGTGGTCGTATTATAGAACAAGTCATGCGGATCACGGAACGACGGGGACAGGAGCCTTGGGGTCGAGGGCCGCGCCGGGCTCGGTCGAGGTGGCGGTAGGGGCGGGTGCGGAGGCAGTAGTCGGGGTGGAAGTTCCAGCGGCGGCCTTTTTCTCGTCCTGGTTGTTAGCGTGGCGCATAGAGTCGCCAGTCAAGCTCACCGCAAGACGCCTGGCCTCCTCGTGCACGTCCAGGACCTGCTTTTGCGTCGTCGTGTAGAACTGGTGCACCCTGCGGTTTAGCCGTGAACAAAAAGCATCACTCACTTCTGGCCGAACCCAGTGCCGAAGACTCGGTTGTAGTATTCAGAGAACTTGGCGGTGACGCCTCGGCTCTGGTCGACCTCTCGCGTCTTGGCGACGACAGCGGCGGCTTGCTCGTTAAGCTTGCCCGAGACCGTCTTGTCCTCGCCGACGACTTTGGCGCCGACGTTCTTGTCGAGCGAGTGGAAGAAGTCGAGGAACTTGTTCGAAATGCCCTGCTTGTCTACTGTGAGCGGAGGCCAAGGGAGCGAGCACTCACGGTCAAAGTCGATGGCACGCTGAATGACGTGGTCGCCAAGGACATATCCGTGGGCGAGGTACTCGGCGACGATGGCGGCCTGTTGTGAGCGCAAGCTCGAGCACGTGGTCGCTCCCAGCGTACCTTTGGCTTGTCCTCCTGGCTGATATCGGAAGAGCCGGTCAGACCGGCTCCGATGGGGGTCGAGCCGGTAGCGCCTGAGGGGAGGACTGACGCCTTGGGCTCGACGTCGGAAGCGGAGGTCACCTCGAGGTGGGCTCCGTCGAGCTGTCGTCAGTGGGTGGTACCAGGCAGCAGTCGGCATGGCAGCGTACAGTTCCGCCGTTCAACATCCTGCACGTTAGCTATTGTTAAGCGGTGAGAGTGTGGACCAGGGATGGCATGCACGTCGTACAGCCCGGCAGCGTGATCTCATGACCAGGCTGCATGCGAGCGGGACGTAGTGCACAGCGGCACATCACGCCGCCAGAGATAAGGACACCAAGTCCATTCCACACCCGCCTCACACCCAAGAGCAAAACAACGCCACTCACAAGGACGTTCGCATAGCGCTGAGCTTCTCGAAGGTGATGTCGGCCGAGGTACCAGTCTTGTTCACGCTGACAAGCTTGCCGCAGAAGGAGAAGAAGTCGTGCAGCTTGTCCTCGGTGGTCTCGGGGGCAAGACCAGCGACGTGGATGGTGTATCCGGGGGCGGGAGCGGTGGACATGGTGATGGGTCTGGTGGATGTGATGGGGTCGTGGTGGATGGCTATCAAGCGATGATGGTGATGAAAAGATTGAGAGATGGAAAACGCTGTAGACGATGTATGTGAAAGCGGTCAAGAGGGGAGGGAGGCGTCGTGTGGTGCGTGGACGCTCATTGCCAAATGTGATATACGTCATAATCCCGGCGAGCTCCACACAGTCGCCACTGCGACTCTCTGTCTGCACCATGCTCATCGTTTTTTTGCTGTGCTCCCTGCGACGGCCCATGCATGCTGCGGAATATATCATTGGGAGGGGGTTGAACCGCTCTCGGATCGCGGTCACCACGACGGCTTCACGTCTTATTATGTCTGGGCACCGCAGTGGGCGGAATGATGACTGAAGCACCGTCAATCATGTAAGGTGCCAGCGTTGGTCGTTGACAGTCGTAAAACAAGTCTTGTAACGCCCGATGTCTTCTTTGCCATGCGGTCGTCCGGACAAGACGTGTGCTATGACCCGGGCGTCTTGGCCTTGACGCTGTCGACGTCCAGGTCCATACCGTCCTCGTGGGCCGTCTGCAGATCCCCCGTTGTATCCTTGAGTCGCTGTATGGTACTGGCGATGGAGCGGCACTTTCTGCGCTGTCAGCGGCGTGGACGTCAATGTTATCGTAACGCACTGCCTCAATGCCTCCGTCTGAGCTCGCCGCGTCTCGACCTGCATCTCCATGAGCATGACCAGCGTTGCCTCGGCCTGTCGTCAGCAGGTCCGTTGCAGTGACGAGCTTATTTTCCCACCTGTACGCCCCGCAGCGAGTTTGCCGAGAGCATCATCGTTGTGGCGAGGTACTGCAGGTGCGACACGTACTGGGGCTGTCAGCTGCGTGAGCGGGCTGGGCTCGCCCGACTGACCGGTTCACCAACGTGCGAGTTGCCCAGAACAGCTGGATTCGGCGCCGTCTGCGTCAGGACGTCCAGTAGCGACATCAGAGTATGCAGAAATGTATGCAAGATGGGCGAAAGCGAGACCTGGGGTGATGCCTTTGTATCGAACCATGGCGGCATTTGCTGCGCCGCAAGGCCACTCTGCGGGTCGAGCTGCCATCAGCCTCACGTCTATCTCACGTTTGCGAAACCAGCCGCCAAGGAGATGATGAGGTCGCGTGCTGCAAAGACCCGTGCGACGACTCACGCTCAGCACGTCGCCAAAGGCCTTCCACCTGCCCTCCTCTTCCACCCAATCGCTTCTAGGCGGGTCCAACGCGGCTCTGAGACCAGCATACTCTTTCTCTTCTTCTTCTGTCCTACCCGCTGTATCTTGGCTCGCATCCTCGGCGTCGCCGGCACCACGCGATTTCGAAGTCCCGCTGGGCCCAGCGAGCGCGGAATAACGTGAAAGGTTGGCGGATGAAAATGCCTTGTAGTATGCAGGTGGGGGCGGGAAGATGTTGTTCGCAAGCTCTTGCTCCTGTGCCACTGGCGGGGGCCGTTGCGCGTCTGGGGCATTGTCGGCCATGTTGCTGTGGGCACGGATTGATGGCAGATGTGAAGCGTAGACGCAGGTCTGTCAAACACGAGCGTCAATACTGATTTCGGCCATCTCCTGCGCGCTTCGTCCGGCCCAGTCCGCACGCCGGGCCTCACTGCGAGCTGTCGGGCCAGAACTTGACTCACGACACATCTGCATCACTCTAGCCCTCGTATCAATCGGGTATACATGCAAAGGTCGTACATCATAGTCGTACAGTACATAGAGAGTCCCCCGTCATGCCAATAATCATCCGAAAACGTCTAGACCAGAAGAACCGAGTTGATGCATCCGTCGTTCTCCGGGTTGTTTGTGATTTGTGCGTATTCTGGCGGTCAGCAGGAGGCCGTACATCCGGTCACAACGACTTACTTGACCAAACGACCTTTCCACCAGTGGTGACCATACCCAATTCGCTCACATTGACCTCGAGGATGGTACCCTTGGTCAAGACACCTAGGGGTTAGGCGCGCTTTCTCATGCCATGTCGCCGACTCACCAAGCGAGGTATACAATGGCGACTGCGGGTTCTTCTTGACGCCGAGGATAGGCAGCTGGAACGTCGTCTTCAGCTCGGCTGCGGGTGAGCGAGGGCAGAAGGGTTGCCACTAGCGAACTCACGATGGGTCACGTTCGCTTTCGTCATTCGCTACATCGTCAGCTCATTCCTCGCCGAGTATGAACAAGCTTACAAGACCGGTAGGACGGATGAAACGCTACAATCAGCACCAGTCGATGCAGCCACAAACGCGACCCACCTCGAGCTTGACGGGCTTTCGCGTGAAACCCTCGCCCACAAACGTCGCCTTGTTGACCATCCGCTTCCAGCTCTTTCCCTTGTGCTTGCCCGTCTTGATAACCTTGAACATCTCCTCCTCGGCGATACCTCGAACCTTGGGCAAGGGCACGGCGTACTTGGCCGCGCGGTCCTTTCTACGGTCTTTGATGGCGGAGCTGAGCGCTTTGGCGTCCTGCGCGTGAGTCGCAGGTTGTACGTATCATACGCGACCCACCTTTTGCCCCTCACGGTCGAGTAGATACGCCGGGAGAGCACCCTCCTTGACCGCGCCATCGTCCTTTTGCTTGACGTTGCGCTCGTCGTGCGCCTTGAGCGTCTTCTTCATCTGCACCTTTTCAGAATGTCGTCGCGCGTGGTGCAGCTTGGCCTTGTGGCCAAACATCTTTTGCGTCTCCTGCGACGCTCGGTGCACCTCTCGAGCGGCCCGCTTTCGCCTGCGTGTGAGCGGGGTTGGGTGGAAGGGGAGCTACACGTACGTTCGCTCCTCGTGGTCGAACCGTCGACCGTGACGTCGACGATGCTCGTCCATGTAGTCATTCTGGGGCTGTACGTGAGCGGAGAGGTCATGGGAGACGGATCGCTTGGCCTCACCATGTTGGATGGATGCTATGGGGGTTTATGGATGGACAAGGTAGAAAGGAGGTGGTTGCAGATGGCCTGGTGGGGTGGAGGTGAGCGGCGAGCAGCGAGCAAAGCAGAAATTTTTGATCCCGTCGGTGATCTCCAAAAGTCAAAAGTCACTCTTCACGCATACATTCTGTCGTTTTCCTAAGGCTGTACGCGCACAAGACCGGTACGGTAGGCGAACAAATAGCGCACAATGGGTCTCGCCGAGCGAAAAGTCAAGCGTGAGTCGGACGCGCTGGCAGATCAAGTCAGAGCTAATGGGCAGAACGGATCGGTCATGACCCCCGGAATCTATCATGGTCGGGCGATACGAACCGGTTCTCGTACAAGCACATGACGGCGCTGGGATGGAACGACTCGAAGGGCCTGGGTCAGAGCGGTGACGGAAACCCAAATCACATCGCCGTGGTGCACAAGTTGGATAATGGAGGTATCGGCATGAACCGAGCGCGGAAAGAGGGAGAGGATAATGCTGCCGGTGCTGGTCAGGCCGGGCGTGGACTGGAGGACGTGCTGAAGCGTCTCGCCGCGGCGAGTGCGAGCCCGTCGCCGGCGCCAGAGAGCCCCGCCGAGGCGAGCGCGAGCGACAAGGAGCTGAAGAAGCGGAACAAGATTGCGTGCGTCACTAGGGGAAAGTCCAGGATCTGCAGCTCACGCCAGGTCGCGACAACGGCATCTCGCGTCGAAACGGCTCGCGTCTTCGTCGCCTGCGGCGCTGGCTGAGATCCTGGGCGTGCCCGTCGCTTCCCTGCCCGCGTCGCCGTCACCATCAGCCCCGGCAACCCCCGCCAAATCATCGCCCGAACCCGCTGAAGCCTCACCGGACCCGGATACCGAGCGCACCGCCGATGAGCCGGTTAAAAAGTCGACCCTTTCGGTGACCGACTACTTTAGGCAGAAGATGAGGGAGAAGATGCTCGCCCGGCAGGCGGCGGCCGGTGGGGAAGAGGTGCCCTCGATGCCAGAGGGAAGTCTGGCGGTGGTGAAGGAGGAAAACAAGAAGGCCATCGGCGGCGTCGCGTGGGAGGGGAGCAAGGTGGAGTTCAAAGAAGAGGTGGTGGAGCTGGCGGATCTCGGCGCCGAGGCAGGACCCAGCGTCAAGGTGGAGGAGGGCGTTGAGGTCAAGGTGGAGGAGGATGAGGTGGATGAAAAGGCCGCGAAGCGCGCGCGCAAGGAGGAGAAGCGGCTGAAAAAGCTCGCCGCCGAAGTCAAGCGCGAGGACGATGTCAAGCCTACGGAGGCGGAGATTGCTGCGGCTGGAGTCGAGAGCGAAGAGGTCAAGGCGAAGCGGGAGAAGCGCGAGCGCAAGGAGGAGAAGAAGCGCTTGAAGGAGGCGGTCAGTGAGACGATCAAGGTCGACAAGAAGAAGAGGAAGAGAGACGACCACGACGGCGAGGGCAAGGCGAGCAAGAAGGACAAGAAGGACAAGGAGAGGAAGGGCAAGGAGTAGGGGCGTTGCGTTTTGGGCACTCATTTTCGGCTCCACTGCATAGACTCACGACACGACCCGGACTGCATATACTCTACCTGTTGACATGTCACGACTTTGACGTCTTTGCTATTGGCAGAGGGCCTGTTTGTGATGACGAAGCGGCGACCGGACGGTGAGCGTCCGCATCGATGTTTACCTCGGACAGCAGCATTTGCTATCGTCCGCGCTCGCGACGCCCCTGGCTCATGTGGTGCAAGCAGCCCCCCGATGGTGAGCTGAGGGGCGACCTGTTGTGCGGCTCGCATGTTCGCACGCCGCCCGACGAGATGCATCCCTCGTACGATACGAGGACGAATAGGCGTCCCCATGGTCGGGCATCGCCGATGCCATAGACAAACAAAAGGCGACCACATCGAAGCGACGACCCACACGGGCGAATCAGAGCATGGATGCATGCGCCGAGTCGCGTCCCAACCTCTCGACGAGCCTCTGGAAGCAGTATGCATAGCATAAGATGGCAGGGCGCTGGCGGGAGGAAGGAAGGACGGGAGCCACCGCCGAGGGGGGTTGATCGGGGTAGCCGAAACAAGTCCGATGGGAGCGGATGTGACCGGAAGAGAGGGGGGTCGGGCGGTGCCCCTTCCCCACTGAAAGTCGAATGAATTCGTTGGTCCACCGCGACTCACCGCGCCCTTCCCCCATACCAACCGCGACTCGACTTTGTGATCCACACTTGCATCTCTTCCACACGCATACCCACCTAGACCCCTTTTTTCACCACATAGTCACCAACCCATATACCCAAAATGGCACCCATGGAGAAAGGCTTTTCGTGGTCCAACATTGCTGTTGGTGCGTGCGAAGCCAGAAGTCGGACGACACGCGCTGATGGTCAGGAGCGACCATGAACATGTTCGAGGTGACGACGCTGGGCCAGCCGCTCGAGGTGCTCAAGACGCAAATGGCCGCTAACCGTTCGCAAAGCATGGCCACGGCTTTCAAGTCGGTCTGGGCACGAGGAGGCGTGAAGGGGTTCTACCAGGGGCTGATTCCTTGGGTAGGTCGCATCGTCCTTTTACGAGCTGACGCGCAGGCGTGGATCGAGGCGTCGACAAAGGGAGCCGTGCTCATCTTCACCTCGGCCGAGATTGACAAGTACGCGACGCAGACGTTTGGCCTGAGCCCGGCGGCTGCTGGTATGCTTGGCGGAATTGGTGGGGGTATCGCGCAGGCGTACGCGACCATGGGTGGGTTTGGGACATCCGTGTTTTTCTTGCTGACCCTTAGGCTTCTGCACGTGCATGAAGACGGTCGAGATCACGCGACACAAGGCTGTCGAGGCTGGAGCCGCGCCCGAGTCCACCTTCAAAGTCTTCATGGATATTTACCGCCGGGAAGGTATCGCCGGCATCAACAAGGGCGTCAACGCCGTGGCGCTGCGACAGGCGACCAACTGGGGCTCGCGTATGGGTTTCGCCCGTCTCGCCGAGACGTCGCTGCGCCGGTTCAAGGGGATCAAGGAGGGAGAGAAGCTCGGTGCGCTGGACAAGATTCTGGCGTCGACCGTCGGTGGAGCGCTGGCTACTTGGAACCAGCCGATCGAGGTGGTTCGAGTCGAGGTGAGTGATGTAGGGGCGGCTGTTGGTTGACGGCAGATGCAATCCGCGATCAAGAACCAGGACCCGACGCGTCAGGGCAAGAAGACGGTCTTGAACACCCTGGCGTACATTTACAAGAACAACGGGATCAAGGGGCTGTACCGAGGCGTCACCCCCCGGATCGGTCTCGGCGCGTGGCAGACGATCTGCATGGTCAGCTTTGCCGACTATGTCAAGGCAGCGTGAGTTGGGACGACCGAAGGTGCGACGCGGCTGACAACAGCATTGGCAACAAAAAGTAAACAAGGGCGCCGTGGGCAACTGACTATGGTTTGGGGAAACGTGACGACTCGCCTCTGGCAAGAGGACACTGTACATAGCATAGAGATATACACTTTACGTCGGGATGGGTCTGCGAGCGCATGCATAGGGTTCATGGGGGATAGTAGGAGTGGTGATTTAGGCGTGCGTGTGGGCTATATAGGCGCGCTGAAACACGTTGAAATCACAACTGCGCGCGCGCGTCGGGCCACCTACAGGTCGACGCACACACACTTCGTCTTGACCCTCCCTTGACATCTCGCCCATACCTTTTTCGCCTTGGTCGATCGACACCTGCACCTAAGCATATCATCACCCCAAGAGCAGGTCTCGATCCACACTCGTTACCCCCATCTCCGCGTGAGTCTTTGCAGTCTCTATTGACCTGCCCTTTGCCCCGACGCGTCTGTCATGGCCGCCTGCCCTCGCCGGTTGCCCGGCTGATGGCGGCGTACAGCTCGCGCGTCGTCGGCCCACTATCTTCTCCACGACCCTTCGCTCGCTTCGATACGCTGCTCCATTTCCTCCGCCAAACTTCATCACCGCCGCGCGCCTGACTGCACACTGACCCTAGGTGCAGGTCATATCTCTCGGCTGGTCATCGTAACTACCTCGCATCCGATACACACCTCTCGTCATGGCCTCGCAGACCCTTCGCCCGCACCGCTCGCCGTCGCCCGGACCGTCACCCGTATCCACCCCGGTCAACCCCAGCAACCCGGCCAAGCTCACACGCCAATCGCTCGGCCCTCCCACCGCGTCATCGGGCGCGGCGAAAGGGTTCACCGGCTTGGGCATCACGTCGCCGTCCTTTGGCTCCCAGCCTCGACATGTATCTTCCAGCGTCGCGCTCGGTGGACGCGATTCGGCTTCACCTAGGCCCAGTCTGGGGCCAGGGGGTGGCAATCGGGCCGTCTCGAGTGGGTTCGGCGGCCCCCGCCCGAGTTCCGAGTTTCTGCCCGGCGGTCTGAGCGCGCTGAGAGGGGAGACGAGGACTCCAGAGGGTGCGTCGGGGATGCCTGCTTGTGCGCTGACTGTAGCGGAGCAAATCGATCAATGGTTCAAGCATCTCGCCAGTTGGGAAGCCACGCTCGAGGAGATGGCAGCCGCGTCGACGGACCAGAACTTTACCGAGGAGCTCGGCGCGATCGAGCAGTGTGAGTCGGGACGAGCTAGAAGCACGACTGACCGCAGGGTTCCGCGTCCTGTCCGAGGCCGAACGCACCGCCGCGCTATACTCGCTGCTGCAGCACTCGACGCCCGTGCAGATTCGCTTCTTCCTCAGCGTCCTGCACCACATGGCGCAGTCGGACCCAATGACGGCGCTCCTCTCGCCAAACCCGAACAACGCTAGCATGCAAGACAAGCTCAACGCGCTGAACCTCAAGTCGCCGAGCGCTGGTGGAGGGTCGGGCTTTCCTGGATCGCCCACGGTTAACCAATTCCTCGGACCCGAGTCGGCTCTCGACGCGCAGGCCAAGCAGAGCAAGCTTCGTCAGCAGAACAGAATCTCCGCGCCGGGCACGCTGCAGCCGTCGGACCGTTGGGCGGGGCATCTGGATCAAGTGGTCGAGCGAGGCACTTCCCCAGGAGCCGATTCGAACGCGTCGTCCAGGTCGAGGTCGAGATCGCCTCAGCCGGATCTCAGGCCCAAGTCGACCGACTTTTCGGGCAAGGACGGAAGATCGCCCCGGGTCGGTCTCGGTCTGCACCAGCCGGTACCCGAGGCCGCGTCGCCCATCGCCTCGCCGTTCTTGAACAATGCCAGTTGGGCAAGCATGGTCAACACCCCGCTCGTGCCGATGTTTGCCGACCCCAAGGAAAACAGCATGGCCAACGCGCTCAACATGGCCAACAGCTCGCTCGGCCGCGTCGCCCTCGACGATCCACGCAAGTATCGACGCACTGGTCGAGGGGATGACTACGACGACAAGCCGCAAACTGCTGGAGCCCGAGCGGCGTCGCCCTTGGCCCCGCAGAGCGGCTTCCCGAACCAAAACTGGGCTCGATCGCCGGTGCTCGATCAGTTCGGTCTGGGAGGGTTGGGTATTGGCGCCGACCCGAATGCGCTTGCGGGTCTCGGGGTCAATTTCGCCAGCTTGGGTTTGGGAAATGCGCAGGCCGCGCAGATGCTGGCGTTGGCTCAAGCTCAGCAGCAGCTCAACACCGCGGCGAGCTTTGCCCAGGCGGGATATGGCGGTCCGGGGCAGGGTTACAACAACAACAGCATCAACCGAGGCGGACCACGAGCTGGGCCGCCGGGGCGACGTTCGCCCATGTTGGGCAAGGGCCACTCGCCGACGCCGGATCGCGGCACCGGAGGCGGTGGCGCTGGGGGAGGGGCTGGCGTAGCAGGTCCGGACGATGTGGATACGCGAGTGCTGGAGGATATTGCCGGATGGCTGCGGGTCTTGAGGCTTCACGTAGGTGCGCGCGGCTCGTCTGTTGCTGACGGCAGAAATACACGACCACGTTTGAAAAGTCAAAGTGGAGAGACATGATCATGATGACTGACGCGGATTTGCAGGACAAGGGTGTCGCCGCGCAGGGTGCTCGTACCAAGGTGGGTCGGCGAACGCGTGGACGGTCTAACTCTAGTTCCTCAAGGTATTCTATAATGTCAGGGAAAAGGAGGGGATCCCCCACCCGCCCGGCCAGGAAGAGTACGCTCCCGGCAAGGACAAGGAAGACAAGTAGGGCCAGGCGATGACACACGATTGGTGGCTGCGTTATGTTGATGACTGTTCCGATTTGCTGTTTAGCGATTACCGACTTGTGCACATGAATTCACGTCTGACCGGAGGGGCTGCGATGGCCGATTCGTTGTTTATGACGTTGTCCCGATTGAAACATGACCTTTCGTCATCCAAGGTTTATCGACGATCAGACAAGATACGATGTTATGCACCAAAGACGAGAATGTACCTTCTTAACTCTTGCACACACCCATGTCGGTTCCGAATCAGAAGCGCGAAAGCATAGACGAGCTCGAGGCGGAATGGTCGACGTTGCGCCGCGCAACGCCGGCTAGCTCAGCACCCAATGTCCCGTCGTTGCCCGTCCGCCTCGTGCTCTCGATCTTCATCTACGTCGCCCTGATCGCGACGTTGTTGGTAGTGCTACCGGCCTGCTTGATTCGGTACATCACCATCGGCCCGCCGCTGAAATGGCAGCCGCTGTCGACCTACCTCGAAGGTAGGCTGGTTTACTGGTCCGGGCGGCTGAGCGACGCCGCGTTTCTGCGTCCGCCGCCGCCTGGGGGCAAGGTGCCTAGCAATCTCCCGCTCAAGTGGGCCAAGGAAGGCCGCGCCGACGTCGAATGCGAAGTCGTCGAGCTTGTGGCGGTGGGAGAGGATATGCGGCGGGGAGTTGGGCGGATCGAGGGGGTACAACCACAGAAGCGATGGGGATATATGTTGACCCCGCCGGGTAGTGCCGGCCGGGGGACAGACCGGGCCAAGGCGGACGAAAAGGTAGTCATCTACTTTCACGGAGGGTGAGTTGTGAGGCGTCGTCTCTGACTGACCCTAGGTCATACGCCTCGGGTCACCCAGTGCAGTTTCCGTTCCCGTGGCAGACGGCCAAGGCGGTCGATTGCAGGCTGCTCGGTATGTGTTCAAAGCTGGACGCTGCTCACAACAGGGGTGCAGTATCGCCTATGCCTCTCGACGTCGACCAGCTTCCCCGCCCCCATCCTTGATGCCCTCAGCGGGTATTTCTACCTCACGCGGCAGCTCGGCTTTGACCCACGCAACGTCGTGCTCATGGGCGACTCGTCAGGAGGGCACCTCGCGCTCTGCCTTTCGCGTTACACCGCCGAACTAGGCTTGCCCCACCCGGGGTTCATCGCGCTCACATCCCCGCTGGGCGACTGCGGCAGATCACTCCCCACACGCCAGTCACTCAAGGGCATTGACATCCTCGCCAGCAACATGGATGCCAAGCCGCTCAGGTCGGCTCTACGCCACTACACGCCCGATGCGGTCAAGCATCCTTACTTTGCCCCGGCGAGAGCGGGCCCAGATGCCTGGTCATATCTCGCGAACACATGTGCGAAAGTCTACATCATGGTCGGGACGAAGGAGGTTCTGCGCGATGACGGGCTGGGAATCGTCAATGGGATGAAGGAGGCTGGTGTGGACGTGACCTTACGAGAGGTGAGTTATGGCCCGGCAGCGTCCTCTCTTGCTGTGATCTGTCTTCTCTTTTACCCGCTGACGCCAGGACGAAGGTGGGAATCATTGTGGGCCGATGGCACAGTGGAAAGGGTCGAGCGCTTGGAACCTCTGGTCGAGCGATCTTCGCCAGCTAGTTCGATGACAGTACGATACCGACGGATGCATCTGAACCGCCTCTGACGCGAAGAATGGCGGTCATCGCAGTGCCAAGGTGGTATCTGGGCCAAGATATGTCACTAGCTTATCTCCGGCGGAATGGGGTCGTCAGATATGGATCTAATCGGTAGCCGTCTGACACGCCCATGTCTCGCGCTATTGACCAAGAAGGAGGAGGGTGCTAAAGAGAGATGAGGGGCTTTCTCGTTGTTGTTCGGTTCTGCTCGCCTTTCGCAAACATTCCCCCTTCCCCTTCCGACCTCAACGGCTGGACCGAATTTGCATGATGACGTGCAAGTACCGCAAACTGTCACTGCTGTTTGTCATTCTGGCCCAGCTGACTCTGCCCGATGTACAAGGTGAGTGAGTAGGATCGGGGAAGGTGCAAGGTGAGGGAGTCGAAGGTCCAAATGAAGGACTCAGTCGCTCTAGCGGGTCCAGGAAGTATGTAGAGTAGACATATATGCATTGCACGGCCGAGAGCACGAAGTGCGGGGTCTCCAGCATTGATGGCCGAACCAAATGTCGATCCAACCGACGCGCTTAAAGGTAGCTTGACTTTCAACGCCCGCATCATCCAATTCGACCACGATGTCAGGGATGGACACCGACAACATGACCAAGGAAGAGCGCGACCAACACGAGGCAAAAGAGCGTCAGCGGGAAAGGGAGGAGCAAGCTGGTGAGTTGTATCCGCCTTCCTTGCTCCATCAGCTGATTGTCAGCTTTGCCCTACCAATGGTCGCAAGACCTCAACACTGTCACCGTCACCGTTCCACTGCCGGCTGGAACTCGCGGAAAGGACTGTATCGTCGTGCTCGAGCGGAAGAAGCTCAAGGTGCAAGTCAAGGGGTCAGACCCGATTCTCGAAGGCGAGCTGTTCGATGAGATTGCAAAGGACGATTCGTCATGGACTATCGGTACGTCGGGACTTTGGCGTTGTGATGCTGATATCAGACAGCGGGGTGATGAGCATAGAGTTGGAGAAGTTCTCGTGAGTCCATGCGTTATGAGTGGGACGGGACCTAACTCGCAGGGCACACATAAAGTCACATCAGTGGTGGCCTCACGTCCTGACGCATCACCCCAAGCTCGACACTACAAAGATTCAGCCTGAGAACTCGAAGCTATCGGATTTGGATGGCGAGACGCGTACGATGGTGGAGAAAATGATGTTCGACAATCAGCAGAAGGTGCGTTGGGGACGTGGGCAGGAAGGTGGACCCGAAGAAGGTCGCGGACGGCTCACGACCGGGCGCCTCGACGCAGTTGACAGGTCGTGTGTTTCTCTAGCTGACTGGCAGGCTATGGGCAAGCCAACCAGCGATGAGCTGAAGAAGCTGGAGATGGTGGAAAAGTTCAAGAAGATGCACCCGGAGATGGACTTTAGCAATGTAAGTCTGCAGCTAGTCGTGTGTGATCCCGCTGATGAAGCAGGCCAAGATCGGTTGATGTACATGTATACAGTGGAGTGGAACCCCTGGTTTTCTGTGAAGCCATGCTGGCATGCGTCTCCTGCGCTGGGGGAGAGACCCGACGAATCCTTCATGAAGACCTCCATCCACCTCACAAATGCGGATGCGCCCCTGAGACCGAAGCCCGCGACTGAAGTAAGGCCACATAGCTTGTGTCGTCGCACACAGTCGGTCGAGGCGTTCAGATCACCCAGATGCCGCATCATGCTTGACGCTGGCCATCGTTCGCATGCGGTTGCCCGGATGCAGGACTTCGCGGCCTTCGGCACTATCGGCAGTCGTAAACAAGGGTACCGGGGTGCGCGTCCTGCTCCCTCAGCACAAGAGGTGTGCAGATCACTACCTGTTCTCTAGGCAGTCTATCAATTCAGCACCAGGCCCGTCCCTCCTGTTCAGCCCTCGACTCCTTGCTTTGATGAGCTGCCGGAGCCCTCCTTTGCCTGCCGCCTGCAGCTCCCGCTCATCGTCTGTAGCACGTCACCCGCTCCGGACCCGTGTTACGAGCGAAAAACGGATGGTTCGGCCTTCCATTTTCATCAACATCTACCAACTCGGCATTGTGTAGGACAGGGGCGTCCTTCCGGCCGCAGGATCGAAGCTAGAGACATGCGGAGGGTTCCAAGACTCGCTGTCCCGCCGCAAGCGGCGAAACTCCTTCCACCTCTCGCTACTGGACCGCCAGGTCTTGGGGGCACTTCGAGAGAGTCCTCCTGATATAGACTTATCACAAAGCCTACCTGCACCCTTGCAATACGGCGAAAGAGGTGGCACTTGTGGATAGCAAGGGGTGCTTCGCCACCTGAGTTGCCACTGCCTACGAGAACGGAAGATCGGGAACATTTGATCCCGCTCACGCCTGAGATGTCGAGCAGACAATCCATGTCCGATGATGTAGAAATCATGATCTTCTCGTGCTCACCCCTTCTCGTTCCACGATGAGACCGCCCACGTCTTGCTCTGCGCTCCACCGAGCTGCAGCCGGGCCGTCAAGGACGACTGCCCGATACGTTAGCAGGCAGACGGTCATTCCGCAACGCACATTCTTTGGCTTTTTCAAGTCAAAGTCTCGTCCGCTTCCACCCAAACCCGAACCCGAGCGGAAAATCCTCCTCACCCAGGACAATCTCTTCCACCCTTTGGCCAAGTCGCCATTTGCCGATCTGCGGGAACGTGCAGAGCGTATACGGTCTGTTTCGATATGTCCGGTGACGCACGAGAAAACCGGGGAGCGACTGAGGCCATTGTACGATTGCGAGGATTGTGGATGGCCAACGCATCGAAGCAGGGAGCGGTGGGAGGAAGGTAGGGAGGATCACCAGGAGGCGTGTGAGAGGCTTCGTGAAGTCAATGAAGACGACCACGATCTGCGGAGTGGACGGCACATGGCCGAATTTGAGAATATGCCTCGTGAGTGCCGGGACGTGAACGACGCTAATAACAGAGGAGCAACCTTACGATCAAGCCATTTCGTTTGCCAACTGGGATACGCTTTTCTTCACCCGAGAATTCCCTTCGATCGACTCGGATCGATCGGTTCGGCACGTATCAAAGGTGTTGACATATCCCATGACCGTTGCGGCGGCTCTGCACCAAAACGGACCGTTTACGACGAGGAACGGGCGAGTGACCAGGGAGGGTCGACGCAGCATGGCCGGTGAGTGACCGGGCGGGGCCGACGACCGTGACTGACGCTAGCTCTTCACTCGATCCTCCACTTGCCGCCTGGAGCGAGCGATTCGATCAGCGACGGTCGACCGGCCTCTGTCATACGAGTCATCGTCATGGGCGCCCGATCCGAATCGACTTTGCCTCCCGTCCACTGGGAGCAGCTTACTTACATGTTCCCGCGGAGTATCTTCCACCTCTACTTCGTTGGACCTGAAGCAGGGCTGCCCATGCTGCACCCGCTCGACCCCCGGCGCAGAAAGAACTACGAATTCTCCGAGCGAGCCGGATGGGGCTGCCCTTCACACACGCTTCACGTTTCCCCTCGACTTTCCATCACGACCCTCAAATCCGCCTACCAGGATGTCCACTCCCAACTGGGCCCATTTGACCCTTATACCGACGTCTTTTTCGCCTTCTCGCCCGGACTCGGCTTCCCGCATCAACCAGGACTCGATGTGAACCGCCGACCCAAGGTGGCTAGCGATGACGACGCCGAGGCAAAGGACTGGGGCAAGGTGACAACGCAACCTCTAGTACAGGCGCAAACGACGTGGCGACTAGCTCTGAGCAAGATCCTGCAGACCAAGTGTCCCGTGTTCTTCACCGCCTTTTCACCCCTGGACCTGCAGCGAGACGTGTCCGCGCTGTACGGCACTAGCCCGCCCTCGTTCCGACATCACTCCAAGCATCGGGAGTTTCCCGACTACGTTGGACTGCCTACTGCGCCGGTGGAGCACATCGAGGGAGTCACTGACGAGTTTGAGCTGATCGTCACGCCTGGAAAGAACGAGTTTGGCAGTTTGAAGTGGGAGATTGCAGAGTGGGACGTCCGGGTAGCGGTCAAGGCGAACTGGGGCTTGTGGGGTATTCGAGGGAAGAAGTACGATGTGGTGGAGAGCGACGAGTAGGATCGAGCGTAGCGTGGGCATCGACGATCTGGCACGAGTACATGCAACTGCTCATGGTGTACAAACTGCTTTGTAGATCACCAGCCAAAAGTGCCGGGCCCTGGGCATCAGCGCGACCCTCCATCGCCTGACGCACCGCCCTTCATCTTGCCCTTGATATTGCTCGTGATCCAGCCGCCGTAAAAATCGCTATACATCAGCTACTCTCACCGAGCAGCGCTCTCACCCCTCTTGAACGCTGACTCGCTCGCCGTCGACAAAGCAGCGCCATTCGCCTCCGACATCGGCCGGATTCTGCCCGGTGGACGCGTAGAACGACAGGTGGTCCTTGAGCACCGCAAACGGCGACGTCGGCGACGGGTACGACCAGATCCGGTTCGCGATGGCCTTCGTTGCTAGTTCAACAGTATGATACGCGGCAGAGCCTTTCCACTGGGGTCAGCAAAGCCTGACCGTGAACGCACCTCGCAAAACGTCCGCCTGGCCGTGGTCACAAGCGGCACCTTGATGCTGTCGGGCGGAAAGTAGTACGTCGGCGGGTGCCTTGGAGTCAGCAAGCACTCAGGCATGCGCACTCACGAAGTCTCGCATACACGGTAGCCATGCTCCGTATCCGCGATGGTGGTCTCTTTGCCATCGTTGTCGATCCAGATCACCTGCAGCCGGCTTCGATCAGCGATCGCCGGCGACGACGCTTACTTTGGCGTGCGCTGCAAAAGCGGCGGTCTGGGGTATTTCCAAACATCCTCGTCGACCTTGCGCGGAGCTAGGGGGATCGAGCCAGACATGAGAGGTGACCGAACGCGCAAAGCCAAACGCATGGAGAGACAACGATCGGAAGCGCCGCCGTCATAACCGGATGATCGGCTCAAAAAGGGTATTTGCATACAACTGGCTGTTTACTCGGGGATGTCCTCCTGCTGCCTTGACCTCGCCTCCTCCTTGGCCTCTGTCTCGGCCACATCCATGACTTCGTCCTCTTGCTTGCTCGAAGCGGTCTTTTCAATGCTCGCAGACGCCAGGCTGACTCGCGGGGAATGACGCAGCTCGGCAGGATCGGTTTTGCGCAAGGGCCGCTGCAGACGGCGACGTGCGACCATGACTGGCACCGACGACTTCTGCACCAGATAGTGCGATGTCGAACCGAGCAGGATACTGGAGGTCAGCACAGCGAGAAATCAATGCTCACCCCTTGAGTTGTCCGAGACCTCGCGAGCCGACGATGACCATGGTGGGCTCTAAAAAGTCGATCAAGTCTGGGGTCAGTCGGGCGCCAAAACAATCACTCACCCAGCAACATATGCCGAGCATTCTTAGCATGCAAGAATTGACAAGTCACAGTGATATTCAACTGCGTTCGCTGCAACAGGCTCGTCACTTGGCGCGTAAGTAGCAACGCCGTCGTTTGTCGCTTCCGTCAGCGAGACCCACGCCTTGCAACCCACCTCGCGCTGCGCCTTGAGCTTTTGCGACTTGTCGGAATCTGACCAATTCTTCGGGTCGACTATTGTCAGCGAGCTCAAAAACCCCCGACCCACCCTTCGATTCGTCCTCCTTGACCGAGATGAGGAAGATTTCGTCGCCGTCTCGCGCAACCGTCCCCACCGCCCACTCAACCGCATACCTCGACTCGTCACTGAGATCACTGAGCACGACATATCGTCGCATCCGCTTGCCGCTGCGTTCCAGCGCGCCGTCTGGGTCGCCGTGCGTGAGCGTGATTGTACAGCGATCCCGAGCAAAGGTCGGCCGCGACGTGACCAGCTCGATGCCCGAGCGCATCGACTTACGCCGCTTGGGCGCAAAGCTCGACCGGCCAAACATCGACTGCGGCGCGACAACGACGTTGGGACCTTCGCCATGTGGGTCTTGCTCAATCTCCTCGCCAAACGTGTCCAGTACGGCCCGTTCCTCGCCTGGTTCCATGCTCAAACCGGCGCCATCCCCCTCGAGAAAGACTGCATTCGCCTCTGTATTCTTCTCCGTCTCCTCATCGAAGAACAGCTCGTCATCCTCGGCGAGCGAGTCGTCGTCGCCGGTTTCACTTTCAATGTCCGACTCGATCTCGGTCCCGCTCTCGTCACCATCATCGTAAGCCGAGACCTGCGGACGAAACTTGCGAGACCCTCCGCCGATCGACTCGCCATCCGACTCGACGCCCGTGTCCTGCAATGGGCCGACTTCGGGACTGGCATCACGCGCTCGAGCCTTTTCCCTCGACCGACGGGCTCGGAAGAATGGCGAAGGAGCTCTGTACTTGCTGCCCGATTTGGACGACCCGCTTCCGACAGGTTTGGACGGCTGGATGACGGTGGGCTGCGCCGTTTTGGTGTTCTCTGGCGACTTGGGCGGAGTCGAGGGAGGCGAGGTGGTGCGCTTCAAGCCAAGAAAGCTGGACCTGGATGGTCTTCCGCGGTCGATCGCGCCGAGAATGATATCCGAGGCCTGTGAAAGATCAGCCCATCATTTGAGAGAGATAGATTAGAGGATAGCCTCGGGGTAGCTGGATTCGTGGGATGGCCGTCGCCAACGGATCGGCCCAGAAGCCGCCCCAAGCTGAGCGCATCCACGGAGAGGAAGACAGAGGGGAAGTGCCAGTAGCGGATGGGGCATCGTGCATGGATTGGAGGGTTGGACAAAAGGGGGATGTCTTCGCTCACCTGCTGGTTAGCCTACGTCATGATGCGAGTGCCAAGCTCACCTCGTCCTTGCTGGCAGCTCCCGAGAAGACTTTAAGTCGAGAAACGCGGTCGGAAAGGGAGACGGGCAAGGAGAATGAGCGGTCGAGTGGGGCCATAGAGCAGGATAGTCGAGTAAGATAGTGATCGAGGTCAGCTTGTTGCGGTAAAGAAAAGTCTTGGCACGTGCTGCGGTCGCGCGAACGAGGGTCGTGCGAACGGCGTCGCAGGTGAGATCAGAATGTGAGGCACAGCGGAAGGGGGCGGAGGAGGGAGCAGAATATAGGCGACAGATGATGTTCACCGTGTGATTGATCGTCGAAGAGACGACCGGACAGGGGAGGGCGAGGCC
>JAHXHD010000349.1:0-14274 GCA_019857685.1 Papiliotrema terrestris | reverse complement strand
GAAGGGGTGGTGGAGCTGGACGGGGCGGCAGCAGTGGAAGGGGTGCTGCTGGCGGAGGACGTGGCAGGGGAGGAGCGCGAGGTGGTCGAGGTGGCTTCGGCTCGGCTTAGAAACGGCTTAGAATCAGACTGCCGGAAATCAAGGTGGAACCAAATTAGACTGAACATGGAGAAAGCTCTCACGTTACGCTCACGCCTAGACGTCATGATCATGCACGACTGAATGGAACCACGGCGCTGATCAAGTCGTGTAGCCATGCGCTGCATAGCATATCCATTATGTTCCTCCAGATCCAAGTCTATGTTTCGGCCCCGCCGTCTAGGCCCACTTGCCGAGCACGCTCATGGCGATCATGCCGATGACCAGCGACGCGAGCGCGACAAAGATTTTGATCGGCTTGGCGCTGCGGAGCGGACCCTCGGTAAAGTCGGCGGAGAGCAACTTGAATGCCGTGTAAAGCAGGATCCCGGCCGAGATGGAATTGAGAATGCCGACCGACAACAGCGAGGCTTTGCCGTTTTGGGAGAACGACTTGCGCACTCCGATACCGATGGCGATACCGATGGGGGTGATGAGCGTGAACGCCGCGGCCATGACGAGGGCTCGGGCCTTGGAGATCCACGTGAGGACGGCGATACGGGCGCCGAGGGCGAGACCCTCGAAGATCTGATGGAAGATGATGACGATGAAGAGGGTCGTCCAGCCGTTTCCGGACCCCGCGCCGAGCGTCACGCCAATCATGATGGAATGGAAGAGAATACCCGCCTCGAGGAGCAGGACCTGCCAGTTCTGCTCGGCGGCGAACATGGCGTCGACGTGGTGGCCGTGTCCGTCGTCGATGATGTGCGCGTTGTCGTGCTCGACCTGCGGGCTACCGGGAGCCGTCGGTGACGCGTTCTTTTCGGACCGGTCGCCGCCGTGCGAGTGTGGGGAAGAGTGCGTCTTGTGCACGATGCGCGCGCCGACCAGATCGAACAGGAAAGTGATGAACGCAGCAGCGAGGGAGATGGCGGGCGCGGTCGACTCGTAAGCCAGATTGCCCACACATTCGTTTTGGAACATGACGAAGCCGTGGAAGAGAAGGTGGATGAACGCCGTGGAGAGGATAATGCCCGTTCCAAAGTGTCGAGCGATGAAGAAGACGTTGCCCCACAGACCGGTGCCCTTGCCAAAGTCGGCGGCGGAGTTGTGGTTGAGCGTGCGCTCGCTGTCGCTGTCGGATCGGACCTTGCGGAACCATGCGGAGATGATGGGCAGGAGAACACCGAGGCCCGAGGTCACGAGGACGATGAAGACGGCGGCGATGTGCAGGGGCATGTTGTAGTCTTCCAACAGGATTCTACCGCATGCGAGGTCGGAGGCGGAGCAGTCTCCGTGGCTGGGCTCAGTGCTGTCTCCGGGTCAAAATTGAGCGCTTACGTGTGGCCAACGTGGATGATGCACTCGCCGGTGTCGGTCGAAGCTTGAGCCTCTTGAAGCTCGGCAGAGGTGTCAAAGCAGTCCCAGTGATCCTCGTCTGAGGTCAGCGGCAGCTCGCAAGGGGGGGCTGGCCCACTCACGGGCCATGCAGTATGGGCTCTCGGTGGGAGACGGGGCGGAAGGTTGAGCTCCAGTAGCAGTCGGCGTGTAGCCCGGTGCAGGACCCTCGCAGTGATAGTGATCGCCATGCAGGCTGCAACCCACGCTCTCGGTGGGTGGTGCGAGCGGGCCGGACGAGACGGAAGTCGGCTCGTAGCCCGCGGCCGGGCCTTCGCAGTGGTAGTGGTCGCCGTGGAGCGAGCAACCCACGCTTTCAGTCGGTGGGGCCGGAATGCCCGAAGCGGTGGTCGGCGTCCCAGCGATGGTGCTCGAGGCCCGAGCGGTAGACGCCCTCGAGGACGATCCGCTCGTGGCGGTGGGACCAAACTGACCCAGCACAGCCGGGATAGCCGCGAGCAATGCGATGTTGCTGAAGGCTCGCATGGTGGTGGGTGGTCTTCCCTTCGACAGAGACTTTTGCGTTCAGCGAACAGAGGTGATTTTGAGACAAAGGTGAGCTTCGTGTCTTATACGACAGTGCTTTATACGACAGTTGGCCGATTTTCGTTACTGCACAGCACCCTCGAGTGAGCTTGCTCCTGCGCTCCGGCTCGCTTCGGAAGATCTGCACGCCGTCCCGTCGACAAAGATGGGTACCACGAGGTTGTCTTGGTGGAGTGTGAGAAACGGACGACTGTAGCAGAGGGTCAGAAAATCTTTTGCCGCGAGGGCGATGATGCAAGGTGTTGGAAGATGTCCGTCGTGGTCAAGCCTTGGCATTACCGGTCTTGGCACGCGTCCTCGATCAATCAGTGTTATGCGTGATCCGTGAGTGAGATGACATCCGGCAGCGGGCCACCCCACGCTGCCAGTAAAGAGGGTAAGCATGAACCAGGGAAGTCGAGTGCAAGGTGGAAAAGAGTACCTTGACGGTGGGCTTGGCGTCCATACGCGTCTCAGGGGTGACGGTCCGTTATCGAGTACCCGACTGATAGTCGTGTGCCTGACGCACTTTTGGCGCCAACATTTGGTCTCTGATTTCGCCACTTGATCAGTTGCATAGCCCGTCCGCCCGTCACTCTTCCGTCATCCCGCCCCCGGACCGACCTGCATCTCGGACTCTCCCCACCATCTCGTTTAGCCGATCGTGAGATTTGGGGCAGCCCTGACGCCAGACCGACATGAGAAAAGGATCTTCGGGCGTGTGGGTCAGAAGCGGGCTGACGAGGTGACCTAATTTTGGGTCCTGCCTGGATCAGGCCCGTTCACCATATTCAACGAGGACTCTTGGCAAAAGGTCTCCCGCCTCCCCTCGTTCCTGCCTATACCTTGCCGCGACCGGTCACGGAAGTCATGTTCGATTTTCGACGGTGTTCGGTGATGGCGGGCCTGGTATATAATCAGGATGCAAAGCTGGTTCGTCGTCTTCACCCATCTGCTCAAGTCTTCCAGCCCAGCTTATCACTAAAAGCCCAAAATGATCGCTGCTATTACCTCCGTTGCGCTCCTCGCTGCTGGCGCCGTCGCCTCGCCGATCAACCTCGCTCCGATGTTCGAGAAGCGAGAGCTCGATACCTATACCTCGGACGTGACCATCCACGAGAGCTGCAACGCCACTCAGCGACGATTCCTCGAGCGTGCCCTCGCGTAAGCTGCACAAAATACCTGTGATTCGTGCTGACCGCAGGGACACTTACGAGGTCGCCTCGTTCGCCCAAGAGTACGTCGCGAAGAACGGCCCGACCGACCCGATCTTCCAGTTGTGGTTTGGAAACGCCACCGACTCGTACTCCAAGGTGCTCGGCGTGTGGGAGTCGCTCCTCACCTCGAACAAGGAGGGCGTCCTGTTGCGATGCGACAACCCGGACGGCAACTGCCAATTCGACGGCTGGAGGGGCCACTGGCGAGGCGACAACGGTACCTCTGAGACCGTCATCTGCGACGCCTCTTACACCGACCGACAGTTCAACACCGCCTTTTGCGCGTACGGATTCGAGCTCGCCACGACCAAGCCCCAGCTCTACTGGTCGGTCGACTTGATTCACCGCTTGTTCCACGTCCCACAGATCACCAACGGACTGGTTGACCACTTGTGAGTTGTACGGTCACGGGATAGCGCGCTGATGATAGCGCCGAAAATGTGGACGAGGTCGTCGAGCTCGCTGCTCACAACGGGTCGTACGCCGCCATTGATTCCAACGCCCTCCAGTACTTTGCGGCTCGTGAGTAGTCAGCATCCCGAGACATGAAGCGCTGGCTGACTCCAAGACGTGTACGCGCTCGAGGCCGCTCAGGGTGGTGATGCCTGCATTGGCACCATCGAGCACGGCCACCACTCTGAGTCCGGGGATGCCCACTCGCACGGTGATGCTTCGTCGGCTTCCGCTCCCGCTGCTACTTCTACCGCTGCTGCCGCTACCACCTCGGCGGCCGGTCAGGACTGCCACACCCACGCCGACGGCTCGCTTCACTGCGTCTAAACTTTTCGCGCCTCGAGGCGTAATTTGAGAACAGGTCAGAAGTATAATGGACAAAAAAGACTGGTTGACAGTCGCTGGTCATCTAGACGGTCGCCCGCATTTGCATGATGCACGTATAATGGCACTTAGGCTCATCCCGCTCAGGGAGGTCGGTCACCACATGGACCTAGACGCATTGAACCGTAATCAGTCACCCCAATATGTCCACTCTCGAGCAGAGAGCCAGGTGCTCTGCCGCACGGACGGGACCATTCGCGTACCATGCAACCCTGCGTCGACTGAATACCGACGCGCCTGAGCTCGCGCCGTGGCACCGTCAGTGCACGCCTACTTTCGAGACGATTGTCTACTCTGCTGTCTGCGCAAGCCGCAGCCAAGGCTCATTGCGGCGATCTCACGACATCACCTCGCCCTTCCGGGTCAGCACAAAGGCAGCCACTTCATACGCTAGTGCGCGACTTTCAGTCAGTGAACCGCAATCAGTTGCTATATCATATTGCATAATGCCTCAATCGGGCAAAACTTTTAGTGGTGGAACTGTTGTCAGCCCAACCCGCTCATACGTCTCGTCTCCACTCACCAATCGCAGATCCGTGTGAATGTAGACCAGACCCGCCTCATCCGCCGCCTTGATGCACTCGGCATCCATAATACTTCCGCTGGCAGCAGCGATGAATCCGGCTCCACTCCTCTTGGCCCGGTGGACGTTGTCCGGGAAGGGGAAGAAGGCGTCGCTCGAGCAGACAACTCCCGTGAGCTGCTTCATGTGCGCCTCCTTCTCCTCGGCGCTCAGTGCCTCGGGGACCGTCTCGAACAGGCTCTCCCATTGCGCTCGCTCGCCGCCCTCGGCCGTGAACGCCTGGCCAGTCACAAAGAGGTCGATGGCGTTGGCCTTGTCAGCTCGCTTCGTGCCCTTTTTGAATGGCAGGTCGAGCACTCGCGGGTGGTGTCGCAACCACCAGTTGTCGGCCTTGTCACCGGCAAGACGGGTGCAGTGGATTCGCGATTGCTGGCCCGCGCCGAGACCGATGACGGTGCCGTTGAGCGCGTAGCAGACCGAGTTGGACTG
Source organism: Papiliotrema terrestris (assembly GCA_019857685.1). Classification (NCBI taxonomy): domain Eukaryota; kingdom Fungi; phylum Basidiomycota; class Tremellomycetes; order Tremellales; family Rhynchogastremaceae; genus Papiliotrema; species Papiliotrema terrestris. The sequence continues at coordinate 9,207 of JAHXHD010000349.1, read as the reverse complement.
CGTGTACTTGAGCGCGAGCGTAGCGACGATCAGGTCGGTGATGGTCTTGTCCGGCACCTGGAGTGAGTAACGCTGGTGTTGTGCATCTACGCACCTCCTTGTTCTGCGTGACGACGTTTTTGAACAGCCCGGCGTCAATCTTAATGTCGTTGCGGCGCTGCTGCAGCGAGATGCCGTACACCTGGCGCGTCTCGATATCGGAGGGCTCGTACGCTGGGTCCATCTGCAGCACGCAGTACTTTCCGCCCTTCTTCTTCTTGAGGATGTCGAGAGCGGCGTCGTCGTAGCCGGGTGCGATGACACCGTCGGAGACCTCTCGCGAGATGATCTTGGCGGTTTGAGCGTCGACCGTGTGTGAGAGGGCAATAAAGTCGCCGAACGAGGACATTCGGTCCGCACCTGGGGGTTAGCGAAAGCGATGATGACTGGGACTCACCTCGAGCTCGGGCGTAGGCGCAGGCGAGCGGCGACAGGTCCTTGAGATCCTCGACACCAAAGACCTTGGCCTCTCGCTCGTCAAGCGGAAGGCCGACGGCGGCACCAGCGGGGGAGACGTGCTTGAAAGAAGCCGCCGCGGGGATCTGGAGAGCAGCAGCGAGCTCCTTGACGAGCGCCCAAGAGTTGAGCGCGTCCAGCAGGTTGATGTATCCGGGGCTGCCCGACACGACTCTTCGTCAACGCCGCTAATCCTGACCAACAACGGGCTCACCAGTGATGGGCATCTCTCCACTCTCAACAAAGGCCTGGGCGGGCTTCTGGTGCGGGTTGGCACCGTATCGCAGCGGCAATCGCTGGTAAGCGACGCCCGCAGCCGCCTTGCTCTCGGCCGGGGTGTCCAAGCTGGAGTACTGCTTTCGGAAGTAGTCGCTGATGGCCTGGTCGTACGCCGCAGTCTGCTCAAACGCTTTCAGGGCGAGTCCTCGTCGGGTCTCGTCGGAGACGGAGCCCTTGGCCTTGAGCTCGGAGACGACCGCGTTGTAGTCGGACGGCGAGCAGACGATGGACGTTCGGCCGTGGTTCTTGGCCCCAGCTCGGAGGAGGGTAACACCGCCGATGTCAATCTCCTCGATGGCGCCAGCGAGGGTGCAGTCGGGCTTTTGCGTCTGCAGGACGAAGGGGTACAGGTTGCAGACGATGAGGGAGATGGGAGCGATGCCGTTGGCCTCGAGGTCGGCCAGGTCCGAGGGGATGTCACGGGACAAGATGCCTGGAGTCAGCCGAGGTGTCGAGGGGCGCGTTGCGACGAAGATGGGAGTTCCATATGGAAATAGGTGTTCGTGTTGGAGAGGTTGAGATGTGAAGGGAGCTCACCTCCGTGAACGGCGGGGTGCAGAGTCTTGACCCGTCCGCCGAGCATCTCCGGAGCCTTGGTGATCGATGAAACATCCCTGCGAATCAGCATCGCTGTGTCGTTGCAATGACAGATTCTCGGCGACATACTCAATCTCGAGACCAGCCTCCCGGATCAACTTGGCCGTTCCGCCAGATCCGAGCAGTCGGAAGCCGAGAGCCTTGAGCTCCTTGGCGAAGGGCAAGAGGTCCGTCTTGTCGTACACGGACAGCAGGGCTGATCATGAGCACGGGGACTTTGCATTCGCCTGTACTGACCGATGGGAGCGGTGGACATTGTGGGGTAGGTGTTTTGCAAGAAGCAGCGGAGTGATATTCCGCCAACTTTTGTGGACCAGCTCCGGACTCGCTCCTGCGCACTCGTCGGGCGGCATCCTCCGCTCACTCAGGGAGCAGGGTCACCGTTTTCCTGAGCGGTTGATATATCTGCTTCCGCACCGAATCCCAACGGCCATCCCCTTTGCCTCGGCACCCAGGAATGCGAGGATGTCAGTGAGGAGACGTCGATAAGCGGTTGGCCCAAACCGCCCAAGCGTCACAAGTGCACATCTGCTAGACCTGTTTTTCCGACCTCGCCGTTACCTGTAGGCAGAATGACCCGAGTGTCAATGTCAGCTCGGTTCATGCCCCGCCCCGCATCGCCGAATGTGATGCATGCTGCGTGGCTAGCCAACCCCCTGAAGCCACTCTCGAGCAAATCACCGCCCGACTCCCTCTATCAAGCTACAACAGGTTGTCGTCGGTCCGTCCTCTCTCCCCTCTGACCTCGCTCGCCGCGCTGCTCTCCCCTACCCTCCTTGGACGTCGGCGCCTGTCCCGAGCTCTGCAGCGCGTACTGGATCGCCTGCGACCGGAACGCCAATCCTCTCGTCGTCTCGATGAGCGCCGCCGTGGGTGTCGTGTGCGGCCGCGAGATGTAGAGCATATTTGACTTCAAGTCAATCTTTGCCTCGACGCCGATGCGCGAATCCCTGATCAGGTTCACGATCCACTTTTCGCCCTCCTCCTCGCCCATGTTGAGCGTCTTTGACAGATCCTTGATGTCGATGCGTTGATGTATGCGGCAGAACACCTCGGACACGAGCCACCTGGCGTTCTCGACGAACGCGTCGGCGAAGCCAGACAGGAAAAAGTCGGAACGGACCACGCTCTCCGCCACGGCGAGGCGCTCCTGCGCCTTGTCAAAGTCAAAGTCGGTGTACAGGTCCTTGAGGAACGTGGTGACCGGGTCAGAGTACTGGTACTCCTCCATGTTGACGATTCGCGTCAGGTCCTTCAACCGTCTTGTCGAGTTGTTGGCGGAGCGGGAGAGGATGGCCGCGGCGACGAGATATCGCAGCAGGTGGGGGCACGACGTTTGGATCGTGTTGAGGTAAGCGGGCGAAAGGAACATGTCGAGCAGGGCCTGCGATCCGTCCTCCAGGTTGAAGTAGACAAACAGCGACCAGTGCAGCAGCCATGCCCGCGCCTGCAGTTGCGATAATGGTTGCGCCGACGAGTCGATGATATCCCGCAAGTCCTTGACCTCTGACGCCGCGGCCTCCCATTCTCCAGACAAGATGTTTGATGCGAGTTTACCCCAGTGCGCCGAGACGTTGAGGTCGTACGAGGGGGAGAAGAGCAAGAAATGGTACAGGAAGTTGGCCGCGTCGGCGTACGCTCCCAGCGTATATTGGTACTGTCCAAAGTGGTACAGCGCGTTGATCTGGTCCAGCGTAATCTGCCATCAGCGTCCCGTCATTCCTCTCCCGGACCCACGTTGTACTCTGACTTCAACATCTCCAAGTTCTTATCCCGGTCCGACCCGCTCCTCAGCTTCGCGACCGCCTCCGGGTCCTCGATCACCGAGATGACCGCCTGTGCGCGCTCCTGCAGCGACTTGAATTTCACCGTGGCGTCCTCCCTCAACTTTGCGAAATCCGGCTGTGACTCGACTCCCGCCTGCTCGTGCAAGTGCTCGACGTAGTCGACCATGTTCGTTCCCGCAACGAGGTCATATCTGGGGTCAGCCCTGCACTCTTTGCACGTGTGTCGACGCACTGGGCACGGGCGACCTGCTCGGCCGGGAAGAGCGAGGTTTCTGAAAGGTGGGTGAGGAGAGGGATGGCCAGATGTCGATCCAGATGAGGGATGAGAATCTGCCGTCAGCAAGTCCCCATGGCTCTTCCAGCTCCGCGCACCTGGGTCAGATCATGCTCGGCCATTTTTGATGATGCGTGTGACGTCTTGACAACAATAGAGGTGTAGGCGTAGAAGAAGACTGGATGGTGAGCAGCAGCTCGCGCGTTGAAATATGGAAATCACCGTATATCACCGTCGTGTGGCGGTACGAATTCGCCACCGGGGTGATGCCGTAAACGCGTGCACACATGTGGTGGAGGTTGATCACTCGTCTACAGCTCTACACCCCGCAGCATGCGCTAAAAGCTGAGATGTGGACCTATCACCCAGCACGGCAACACTATCATGGACCAGCAGGGTTCACGCCTACCTCGCCCAAAATCAACCTTGAACCTCCGAACAATCTCATCGACGAGCTCGCTGCGAGCCCCGAGTCGTCTACATGCGCCGGCACCAACGAGGCCCGCCGCGGCACTAGCTCAGGCGGGTCCGTCAATAGCCCGCAAACCTAGTAATCAGCTTGCCGCCGCAGCCTCGGCTCGACCGACCACGACAAAAGCAGTTCCATCAGAACCTTTGACTAGGCCACTGGTACAAGCTCGCTCGATGGTGCAGTTGCCGAAAGTTCGCGCCAGGCTGTCACCCAAGACTCGGCCAGGCATGCCAGCGCCCGCTCGCCGAGTCGCCTCAAAGACGGATATCAGGCTGTCGGCTCAGAGGCTACCAAGCGCCTCTGACGCTGGCACCGCATCCAACCCAGCTCGTCGCGTCGTGTCCATCATCGAGCCTTCACCCCTCGCCCCCAAGAAATCGATGAAACCGCCGCCGGTCACGCCTGCTCGCAGACCTTTGCCAGTGATCGACACGCCCTTGCTGCCTCGACTGGTCTCGAGGCCGTTCCCGCGCGTATCAATGGGCCTGCTCAAGGATGAGGAGATGTGCTTTACGGAAAACTCTTTCGTGAGTTGTACGCGTCATTGCCGCGGTTGACGGAAGGGCGACTCGCCAGTCAAGGTCGATGCTGGTCGTACAGAGGCTGCCGCGCGAGCTGCCGCGCGAGCTGCTTGCACGGCAACGGAAGTGGCGGAGAAGGAACGGGACAGCCTTCGGGCGGAGCTGGAGCGTATGAGAGCGGCGCAAAATGCGGAGAGATGGCAGCGCGTCATCGCGCAAGGAGAAGAAGCCATCGAGGGGGAGAAAACCCTAAGAGCGATGATCGGCTTGACGCGGGAGATGTTACTGGAACGGGAAAGGGTTATCAGCGACGACCCCATGACGACCACTGTACATGATTGATGATATGCCACGAAGCCTTACATGACCCTAATTGCTCAGCAGAGCTTGTACAATGTGATTCACTCTCAGATGTCGAAGATCGGTGTACGTCTGGCCACAGCCGACGAACAGGATCGGCTGGCCGGTCACGTATGTCATGGACAGGGCCGCGCCGACCTTGTCGTCCTGCGCGTCAGCGAGGTCCTGACGCAAACAGACAGGTTGGGGAGGGGTCACTTACGATCGTGTCAAACTTGGTCAGGATGATACCGTCGATGCCCCGCTTGCGGTGCGATCCGCCCGCACTGGAAAAATCTTTGAGCGACCGGTCGAATTTGGTGAGCTGGTCGACAGCCTCGTTGCCGACCAGCGCCTCGCCGACGAACACAATCTTGTCCGGGTTGTTGACCGTGACAAGCTGGAGGCGTCAGTGAAAGAAATAACAAGCTGCGCACCTTTGCCAGAGCCCGCATGAGCGGCTCGTTGTCCTGCATCCGCCCCGCCGTGTCGATCAACACCACATCAAACTTGTTCTCCTTTGCTGCGAGTTAAGACCAGCCGAATTCAACAACTCACCATACGCAATGGCATCCTTGGCAATCCCCGCCGCGTCCTTGCCGTACCCCCGCTCGTACAGCTCGATCCCGCCCGACTCGTCGCTCAGCGCCCCCAAGTTTCTCACGTGCACACGCAGTTGCTCGACCGCTCCACTTCGGAACGTATCACACGCGGCGATCAGCACCCTCAGCCCATTCTGCAACAGCCAAAAGCAGACTTTGGACAAGTTGGTCGACTTGCCGACGCCGTTGACGCCGACAAACGTGATGGCATAGGGGTCGGGAATGTCGATGGCGGCGGCCTTTTTCCGCTGAATCTCGAGGAGCAGGTCCGTCGATGTTTTTGGCGTAAGGACGCGGGTGAGCGAGGCGGACAATGCGTTCTGCACTTCCGTCTTGACGCCTAGTGTAAGCTTTTACCCACGTATTATCGGGAAACCGCACTGGTCAAACCGCCGAGCTTCTTCCCGACCAATGCAGCGCCCACGCTTTCGCACATCTTTTCGGCGATATCCTTGGCCACGTTCTTCGCCATGAGGTGCTTCTCCATCTCGGCCAAGACGGGCGCGAGGTCTTCTTTGCTCAGCGTCTTCTTCCCCGTCAACCGTGAAAACAGGCTCGTCCATCGAGGCGGATCCGTCGAGGTGTCGACCTCGAGCTCCCCGGTTGCCCTGGCCAAAATCTCCTCTTCGGTCGGAAGGGCTTCCCGCCGGTAGTCCCAGTCGGCGACCTCGTACGACCCATCCCTGCCCTTGACACCCATCGCATCGGGCGATACCAGGCCCGTAACATCCACCGCGGCGTCCGGGTCGGCCGGGGCAGAGTAGTCGAGCGCAGCCATCTCTTCTTCCGTCGCTACCGAGTCGCCCCACTTGCGCATCAGCTTCGAGGCGTTCTTTGACGGCGAGGCCGATGGCGAGGGCGACGAAGTCTTGCCCCGTCCGCGGCGTAAGCGGGTCTTGAGCTGCTGGACGTTCTTGGCGATCTCCTCGGCAGTCACGGCCGACTCTGCGGGGCCTGATGTCAGAAGCAGTACCCCATCGCGACGTACTGCTCGCTCCGGCTGCAGCGGAGATCTGAGCCTGCTTCTGCAAACTCATCGGCTTCCTGTCCCCCTCACACCCCCTCAACGCGCGGTCAAATATTTGCTCCCACTTGTCCGCGACGAGTCGTTCTTGAAGCACCCTCAGAGACGACGACGTGGCCAGCGTGTCCGATAGTGATTCCACTAGCGAGCGGATGTACGGCTCGAACAAGGCCAGGAAGAGCTGCTTGACTTTGGCGAGCAGGGCGGGGACGTATGTGAGCGGTAGCAGCGCCGGGAAGACCACGACAAACACCAGCCCTAGGCCGTTCTCCATCGTCCACCGGACGCTGTACCCGTCCTTTTCAAACCCATCGCCATTGGGCGTCGTCTTGCCCTCGATAAAGGTCTCGCGGATGAGGGCGTTGACGGGCGAAGCGGGAGTGAGCGCGAGCGTCGCAAATGCGGGCGTGAACGACTTGGACCATAGCACCAGACCGCCTGGGGTTAGTCCGTGTCTTTGAGAGGTCGAGTGCTCACTCTGATGCGAGATGGAGACGTGGTCGAGCATGGTTGATTGACAAAGGTGTGGAGGACGAATTGTAGTCGAACCAATTCGCCGAGTTTGTGTTTACCCTTCACCCTCCACAACGACACCAATGCCGCCAAAGAAGCAGAGGCATCTGCCGATACCAACCACGTACCCGGGCAAGGGTATGCCCGAGAAGCAGTGGGATGCATGCGTGGGCATCCTGTCAGAGGTGTACCACACCAAGGAGGGCAGGTGAGCTCGATCGCGCGAACACGCGCGAACACGCGTGCTCACTTCCAGCCGGTACATCTGCGAGATCTTTCGCGAGCTGCCGGACCGAACGGTCTTTCCGGACTACTTTGAGGCCATCCCGGAGCCAGAATGTCTTGATGACATTGCGGTGCGTTTGGCACGACGAGGATGAGCTGATTATAGGCAAAGCTGGCAGGACCAAACTACGCAACCCCCGAGGCCTTTTTCCGGCAGATCCACCTCGTCTTTCTAAACGCCATGCATTGTGCGTTGGCGGTAGAATGTGCCGACTTTGCTCACGTTCAGACAACGAGGAAGGATCGCGGATATACCTCGACGCGAAGCGGCTGGAAGGACAAATCCACGCGGGATGGAAGGCTGCTGGCGTGTTCGCCAGCCCGGATCCGTATGCCAAACCCGCCCGCAAGTCGGTTCCTCGAGCAACGAGTTCGGCGACGCCTGCCCCGGTCACGCCCGCAGCGCCAGCTCCTGTCGTACAGGCTCCACCTGCAGCACCTGTGCCGGCGCCAGCGCCAGCGTCAGCGCCGATACCAGTCCCTGTGCCTCAAGCCGCCCCCACACCTTCACCCACGCCAGCACCTACGCCCCTTCCCCAGCACCCACCCGTTGCAACCTCTGCGCCTGTTGCGGCTCCATCGACAGCCGGACCCTCTGCCCAAGTGCTAGCCGACCGAGCTGTCATGACCGCCCTCGACGCCGTCCTGCCCCGGTGGCAAGGTCCTCAAATCAACTTGCCCGGCCCGCCCATCGAAGGCATACCGGGCAGTGGATGGTGGGGCGAAGCAGACCACGCCGCTGGCCCGTCTGACCGTATGCGCTCGGTGCTCAACACGCTCGAGCACTACCGACACGACAATGTCCGTCTCGCTGAGGTGTTTGACCTGATCCCGCCCGTCGCCGCCATCCCGTACCTGTCCTTCAACGGCCCCATCACATTCTCCTCCATCAAGATCAACGCCAATGCGAATCGGTACCGCACGCTCCGCGACGTCGACCTCGACATGGCGCGGCTGTTCGAAAAGGCGCGGCGGTTCTTCCCGGAGGGGTCGGTCAACTATGGCAAGGTGCTCATCCTGCAACGGCTGTACAATGCTCTGACGGCGCAATACCCGCTCTTGCCGCCCGTCAAGCAGTCCTCGACGCTGTTCTCGTCCATCCCGGCTGGACCCGGTAATGCCAAGTCACAGCATGAGATGAACTTGGAGCTGCGGGCAGGCGCTGCGGAGCAGGAAGTGGGGTACGGCATTACGACGTTTAGGGTGGGCACAAAGGACCGCGTCTGGACGACCGAGGCGCGGCACAAGGGCATGGCGTATAGAGTTGGCAAGTTGGAGTCGTCGCGATCACGCTGACCGTAGGCGACTTTGTACACCTGATCAACCCGGACGACGCGGCGAAACCGATCGTCGGCCAGATCTTCAAGGCGTTTGTGCCGACCAAGGGGCAGCGGTCGCATCACGTCACGGTGTGTTGGTATCACCGCCCCGAGCAGACTGTGCACACGCCCGACCGAACCTTTTTCGATCGCGAGGTGTTCAAGACGAGCCATCTGTGTGACCACCCCGTCGAAGACATTCTCGAGCGGGTCAGCGCGCAGTTTTACGTCAAGTGGATCCGCGGCAAACCCAAGGCGCCTGAATACTACCCCGGGTGGCCGAATTGTGAGTTGTGCGCCGGGCGACCACTGGCTGATAGCAGACATCTGCCATTCGCGGTACAATGACAAGCTGTGGTCAACGGTCAGGATCAAGAACTGGAACAGCTGCATCCCAGAGGAGCTGCGACAGACTGATTTCATGGCTGTGGTCAACTACGAACGCCAGATCGAACCGGAAGTCGTGTCGTCACCTTTCCACCGAGGTATCACCGGTCCTGGCTTCTTTGGCGAGCCAAAGGGCAAAGCAACGGAAGAAGACGACGAGGAGTCGGCACCGGCACGGTTGGTGGCCACCATGCCCACACCGGCGCGGCCGACTCCTCGCCCAGCACCCATCCCTGCGCCTGTAGCTACCCCCGCACCGCGCCCAGCACCGTCGCAGCCCCTCCCGACGCCCACACCTGTGCCGGTACAGAAC
>JAHXHD010000348.1:0-24252 GCA_019857685.1 Papiliotrema terrestris | reverse complement strand
AACAACCTCGGCTGGGCAGAGGGGACTATTGAGATCATCAAGGACGTTGCTGAGTTGTGAGCCGGGTGCAGACGGATTGAACACGAGATTGATGACCGCGACGATGATCATGCGTAGAGACTAGATATATGCGGTTAGATCGCTCTGCCGCACCGCCCGATCCTGCGCTCTAGCTTGAGTGCATTGATGTGGCCGAGCGGGCTCCGCGCAGTGTCGCGCTTTGGAAGCAGACGAGCGATACTAAGCGCCTGGCAGCTGGCCCGGCCGGAACGCAGCCGTAGAGTCGGCACGAGTGGGCCGTGAAAGCCGTGACCGGCTAGAACTCGGTCATGCCCCCTGACTCGGCGCAATCGACTGCGCATCATCGTCTCCCGTCTTGTACCCAAACGCGTACATGCTTACATGCTCGGAGTGGGCGCATCGCTCGGCGCGACGCTGCTGAAGCTGAGTCGACGTCGTCCAGCGCCGGCACCGCCCAGTCCGCCGAGGCCGTTGAGACCGCCCAGACCGGGTTTGCCGGGGTCCATGCCCGCTGGCAATCTGTCAAACTGCGAGAATGCAATGCTCGGCGCGACGGACGTGCCGTCCGGTTGCTGCGAGACGACCGTATCCGCCTTCCCGCTCATGCCCTACGGCCTGCGAGACGACCGACTGCGCGTCGGCGAGGGAGTCGTGCGTGCGGTAGTATGACGGGTCTAACCGGGAAGGAGCGGGGCCGGGGACACGGCCCTTGTCCATGTACTCGTTGGCTGACGATTCGTGGCGGATGAAAGGGTCGAGCGCAGATGCGAGGGATTTCTTTGGGCGCGGGAGAATTGGATCATGGAAGACTGGAGTTTGATCAGCGGGCCCTCGACAAAGCATCCACGCTCTTTGAAGTGGGTGAAGTCTGCCGTGTGAGCAAAGTGCCCTAGGCGCGCGTTGTCTTACGAAAGGCTGTTTGTCTTCGCTCGAAGTCTGGGTGTCGCGGTTTCACCCTGAAGCGGAGCCTACCGTCAGCCTCAACCTCTAGGAGGGTTCTCGCCGCAGTCTACTCACCTGCCGGCGAGACGCCAGAGTTGAAACCGAAAGCCCAGAGGCACATGAACGAGATCAGAGCTGTTGACCGAGCGGTGTTATCGGGGAGCTGAGACATTATGCCGATGGCGAGCAATGTTGTGGACAAAGTCGTGCCAGCCACTAGAGCGATGGGACTGCGCCCAAAGTAGACGGACGTGAGGAAAGCACCCAAGATACCGCACAATCCGATAACGCTGAGATCAGTGCCGACGGATGAGCGGCACACACGAGACAATCATGCTGCCGAAGAACGGGTTCTTCATGCCGGCGAGCTGGAAGAAGTCTGGGATGAGCCAGGTTTGGGACATCGAGCAGGTCCGACTCACAAGAGGTGTAACCATTGACCATCTGAGGTCAGCGGAGGGATCTCAATGTCTAGGAAGCTTACCGAGTTGCCTGACAGCTGAGCGAAGAGAGGAATTGCAGCGGAGATGAGGAACCGTCGCTGTTGTCAGTGTATGCAGGCATCTACCACGGGACCTACCAGATTGCTTCCTTTAAGGTTCTCGACGAAGTTGCTGTGCTGAGACTCTCCGTTTCGGCGACATTCCTCGTTGAGAGACATCAACATCACCCTGTCTGTTACTTAGCGCGACAACAGCAGGATTGGGTAGATCCGTACATTCCCGATCCACATCGAGCTTTTTGCCGTACAGTCTAGTCAGGGCTGTCTTCGTGCCATCTGCTCTTCTGGCCCTGTCAGCGTGGTCGATGATCAGGAGCCCGGGGCGGTACGGTGCTGAGGCCCCATACACAGTCGCCCCGAGGCTTGCTCTTGGTCTTGCTTCCTGTCCTCTCCTCCCGTTAAACCGCTCATTTCTCCCTGATATTCCCCTTCAACCTGCCGGAGACCTGCTCCCGCCGTGTGAGCGCCGAGCCAGTCACGCGGGCTTCTGACGGCCCGCCCGCGGCGAGTCCAAAACCTGTGACGAATATGCCGTCCTGTCGAACTCGTTCCGCCGCCGTGTCGAAATCGGCCGATCCGGAGTTCGTGGATCGCCTCTTCTGCATCGCAGCCATATCATCTTGGTCCGAGTCGTTGTCCTGATTGTGGAGGTGAAGTGGTACCTCGACGTGCACGAGCGCGCCCTTGCCAGGCGTACTGGCGACGGCGAGCTTGCCGCCCAGGAGCTCAATCATGCGCTGAGCGAGGCCCAGACCCAGTGCGGACCCAGGTTTGAAAGAGTCGGCTTTGGAGAACGGGCGTAAGACCTCGTGCTCGAGGAACTCGGGCGTCACTATGTTCAGCCACGGCGACCATGGTCACCCGATTACAGGATACTCACTCCCTATCCCTGTGTCCTTGACATCGATCGCGACAATGCTCGTCCGGATCGAGTTGTCGTAGAACGCAGGCAGGACCACATCTCTCGAGACATCCTGCGCCGTGATATGCACATACCCCTCCGTGTGAACTTGCAAGCGTTGTGAATGATCTTGCCCAACGCCCTGCGGGGTTAGCGTCGTAGCCCGCGAGTCAAAGTTAGCCTCTGATTGGGCCCACCTCAGCAACGGGCCCGGATCCTGTGCTATGCGCCATCCGCTATCCGCCTCGACTCCTCGGCAGCACCTCCAAGACGACCTCGACGCCGTTCGTGCCATCCGACCTGCCCTGCACCTTCCTCATCCCTAATCCAGCTCCACATTATCCATGACTACCGATTCGAGTACCTCGTCCAAGCTCGCCACAGTATCTTGCTTGCCAGAGCCGCCAGGCACTTTCGCCAACGATGAGCGCACCGGCGGAATGCTCCCGCTCCCGATCGTCATGTTCGTCCCGCCTTCGGTGCCCATCCGGTCAAGAGCATCGGGCTTCACGGCCTGCAAGCCCGTCCCATCCCCGGAGGCCTGTCTGTTGATCACATTGGTCTTGAGCTTGTTTGTCAGGCGGCCGAGGTCGAGCGTATCGATGAGGTTCTCTAGGATCGTTCCGAGGGCGAGACCGTTCGTTTCGATGATGTCCAGCTGCTCCAGCGCTTCTAAACGATCCTCGGACCCTATGAACTTGAGCGTAGGGCGCTTGGGTTCGCTGTCGGACGAATTAGATCGGGATGACATGGAGGCGGAAGAGGTGGGCCAGGGCTCTGCCTCGGCCGAGTGTTGCCGCACCATAGGGTCATGCGTGGCCGAGGCAGCTTCCATGCCCGTCGCAGTCGTTGTGGCTGCGACAACTGGATCGATGGGGATGGGCGAAACGTCCAGGGCCGGAGATGCCGAGCCGAGTGATCGCTGCGGAGTGTCCAGTACGGGCTGCAACGCCGCGCGCAGGAGCGTCGCCGCAGCAGTGAGCTGGTGCAAAGGCGTTCGTAGTTCGTGCGATGCGGCCGCGGCAAAGTTGAGCTGGGCACGTTCGGCCTGGTGCAGGCCCACCTTCATCACTGTTTATCGGCCTCGGTACGTGGCACATGACGCGGGCTTCCCGGCTCACCAGACGCGAGCAGACTCTCCGCGATCGTCTCAACAAACTGCAACGCGCCCGCGGGGTAGGTGTACAGCGGATCCATCCAGCACGCGACAACGGCGAAAGCGACCTGTCCATCGAAGCCGGACACGGGCATCGCCAGACTCGTCTCTGTGCCCTTGGGCATGAGGTGATGGATGCTCTGCGCGATGCCTGCAGAGTCTTCTCGGGTGTACCAGACGTCGCGATTCTGCTTGTCAGCAAGTGGTGTTCCGGAGGTGCCCGGGCTTGCCGAATAGCAGCGGGGTCCACTGCAGCGACATTCGCCGACATAAGCCAACTCACCTTCACGTTTGCAGCAATCAAGTCCGAAATGATTTTCTCGGCAACGGGCGACGAGGTAAAGTTGAACGCAAAATCGTCGTATGGGCAACTATAGCCCAGCACAGCAAGCTGCTCTTTTCAGCTTCATCTCATAACACCATCCTCGCTACTCGCCTCCTCATCGTGGGTGCGCTGTTTCCCATCGGTCGGAAACTCTCCTCGCCGCCCGCTCGCGATGTACATAACCTGCGGCGTCCGGCTTGATACCGTGGGGTCTTCTAGAGCATACGTCTGCCTCGCGCGTCTACTCCGCTTATCACTGCGCGCGAATTCGCCGTCAACTTTTTCCGCTCTACCCTGCCTCGCTGCGTCCGACTCATGCTGGCCCGAATAGCCGCCCACCGAGCCCGCCGTCCCCGGCATAACGGTGCCTGCCCCGCTCCAGCAAGACTGAGTCTGTGAGTCCGCCCGGCTCGATCCTTGCTCATGTCCGCTCCGCGTGCCGGTCTTGGACGTCATGGATGTTCTCCTGGTAGAGCTGGCGTCGGTTGAACTGCCAGCAGAGGTGGGATAGGAGAGGTGGAATTGGGACAAGTCGACAACGGCCACGGCGTATGCGTCCAAAGCTAAGCGGATTTCTGAGCACGCCTCGTCGAACATGTCGACGACGCCTGCGGCCTGCCCCCTGTCTGCACCCAAAGTGCGTTTGTTCGACGAAGATCGGCGTGCGTTGTCGGCCTTGCCAGGATCGACAGGATCAAGGCGTGAGGCTGGACCCGTCGAGCTGTCCGCGGCGGTCTCGCCCTTGTCACCCAGAATGGCATTGTCGATCGTATGGTCCCCGCTAGCTGGATCTACCTGAACTTCGGATTGTGTTTCGCGGACGATACGTTTACTTTTGTGGCGTGATAGTGTCGATGTCATCAAACAGTTGGTTTGGGCGTACCGACTTCGGCCCGCCATCTCCTGCGGTCCTGTTTTGAGCGAGCGGCACAAAAACTCGACCGACATCTGGTGCAGCTTCGCACTCTCGATGGAAGCGCGTTGAGCGTAGCCTAGCTCCAGCTCGCTCACAACGCAGTCGGCCAACTCGCCGAGTACCGCCTTCTCCTCATCCTTGAAATCCCTCGGTGTCGTGTCGAGCAGGCACAGGCTTCCAATGATCGCCGCTCGCGGTCCCTTGCCCACGATCAACGGCGACCCCGCATAGAATCGAATCCCGCCGAGGTCGTCGTCGTCCTTGCCAGTGACACCCGCATCGGTTCTGCGGTTCTCGCCTTGTTGTCCTTCCTGCTCGTCCTTGGCCTCGCCCGTTCCCTCCTGCTTCACCTCGTCTTTGGTGTCCGACTCGTCCTTCTCGTCCACCTCGTCAGTGGCGTTCTGCTTGACATTGACAAACGGGTTGGCCATGAATCGCCAGTCTTTCCGCGCATCCCTGACGGCCAGGCATTGCTTGCCCGTGGCGACGACTGTATGAGCGCAGAACGCCGACTCGAGCTCGACAACCTTGAGGTCGCTCCCGTGCGCGGCAATAATCCAATTCTTGTCCTCGCCGATGATCGAGACCATGGCCATCTGTGCTTTGAGCACCGTCGCCGCTAGCCGTGCGAAACGCTGCAAGCCCGGCATATGGCCACCGGGATTCTCCAACCCCAGCCGCCGGATCACGCGCAGCCGCCGCCGGATGTTCTCGGGCGTCTGCCTCGGCGCGGGCATGTACCCGTTCTTCTCGAAGAACGTGCGCACACGATGTGCCTCCTTTTCGAGATCGTAATTGAGCTTGATGGGCTCGCCATTGGTGCTCGTGCTACCCGTACCTGAGTCCAGCAAGATTGACCCGTTCCCGCCATCCCTGCCGTCGAGCGATCCCGGCCTGTCGCCGATTGAATTGCGGCGGTACGACACGGGACTGGCCCGCCTGCGAAGTACGCGTGGCACGGGTCGTCGCGTGGCAGAGCTCCTGCACAAACTAGAGTCACAGGGCTGATCGCCGTCATCAGGCATTTCGGGTGCTTTGCCACGCGGCTGGGATCGATGTCTGTGCTTCTGCCGCTGCTGGACTTGCTCGCTCCGCCGCCGTTCCCCCTCGGCATCTCCCCTTTCTTTCACTTGGTCACCAACGAGCTGCAGATTGATTTGCCGCATGTTCTCCCTCGTCACCCCCGCTTCTGGCTGTATTTCGCCCTCCTCTTGCGCTCGGAACATGCCGCGGGCGGGATGCGGGATGCGATACGCATAGTCTTGCAAAGATAGGTTGGATATGTCGGAGTCTTGTCTGCGCGACGCAGGAGCGAACCTGCGTAATTGCGATTTAAACCGCGATCGCGACGGCGAGGCGAGCTGGTTTGAGGTCACTGACGAGTCGGACTCGCGTCGCCCCGAATCGGCACTAAAGAGATTTACGTCTGCGTCATCGCCGCTTCTCTCCTGTTCCTCTGAGGCAAGCTCAATGTCCGATTCGTCCTGCAAAGGCGAGGGCGAGGGCGAGGGCGAAATGGAGAGCGAGTCATCCAAATCGCTATTTGTGCGTTGGGAGGGGCTCGTCAGTGGAAGATCGTTGGACGACGTGGTCCGAAGAACGCTCGACGAAGGCTCGGGTGGACTTGCGAGGCGGGAATCATCGGTTTCACCGGGTTGGTCGTTACCCTTAATGTGCTCACTGCCAAAGTGCTTAACTTGGCTGGGAGGAAGGTCTGCTATGTCGCCAGTATCGCTCGGACAAGAATCGGGTACACTGCTTTGTGTAGCAGAGCCAGCGGTCTGAGTGGGTGCGGTCTGAGAGGGCCTCCTCGCGTCGACGAGAAAGGACATAAGCGGATTGATTGGGGCAGAAAGGCTGGAAGGAAACTCGCTCGAACTGAATTGACCCTGTGTGTAGCTGCCGGTAGCCTTGTACTTTCACTTCCCTTGCTCCACGGCAGGAGTGGGCATCTCACAGCTTCGGGGAAGATACCTATGAAACACTTACGCGATGATGAATCTGTCCCAGTCCTCCTTCGATTCGGGCCTTGTCACACCTCTTTCAATTTGCTGCTCCCGCTTCAGCTTCTGATTTGGCGAAGAAAGTGGTCCCTCCCCCGTGTCTCCCTGCATTGCTTGCGCCTGGTCCATGTCCCCCTCTGCAGGCTCTGCGGAGCCCGGAGCGTCGTGACTCGAGTTTTGCCGAGCCGGCGATGCGGTGTAATCCCCTACCCCGCCCTGATCATTGCGCCGGCCCAGTTGATCGTCGATGAGGTCGTGCCGGTTTGTCATGCTGCAGGTGTGATGTAGTCGTCTCATGAGCACACACGCCCGGGCCCGTTGAGTGCCTGAGGCGGGATCCCGCCAGCGGGTGGTCGGGTGGCAGTGAGTAGTGGGAAAAGCAGAGCAAGGTCGAGGTCAATAGGTGGATGTAATACTATATGTAACGCTATATGCAATATGCCTCGCAGATAAGGTGAGGAAGGGTAGGCCTGAATGCGTGAATGGGCCTTAGCGGGCTGGAACAGCGTTTACCCTGAACGAGCGAAGTACTGGGGGTGACCTATTTGCGTAATTATTCAAATATGTAACTTGATCTCGTTGATGACGAGGTCGGCCGCTTTGACCATTCAGCTCATACCTCTCGTTCTTGACACGGGTAACCTTTATAAAGTATTTATGACCCTATTCCCGCGGTTCCCTGGAGTTCAGGGGGGGGAGCTACATAAATCATCTCCCGGCGCACGTGCGATTCATGGTACGTGTATAAGTTTCGTCGCAACGATTGGTCCATCCATCCTCAAATGCCTCCCAGAAGCCGTCTTTTTCAGATGACTGGTAGATGTAACCCGAATGTTGATACGGCAGGCGACGAGTATCGCCTGGCGCTTTCCAACGACCCCCAGAACATCCCATCCCAACCAGAATTCGCCCGTGCCCGCGGTATGAGGCCTTCCACTTTCTCCCGTCGCCTCAACGGCATCAACAAGCCCCGTACCTTGCTCCATATCCCTTGACAGGCTCTCACACCTTCAAAGGAGGGACAGCGGGTTGCCTTCGTTCGCCACTCCACTCTCCTCGGCCATCCGCTACCATACAAAATCGTCCGAGACACTGCAAATCAACTGGCGCAGAACTCGACTCATCCGCGACGGCTTGAAAGCCGACGATATCGCGCCGTTGGGCCAGAAGTGGTTCCAGAGACTCAAGAGGAGGCGTGAATGTCTCCATGAGGTGTGGACGAAGAAAATTGAGAAGGCAAGAAAGCGGGCCACGCTCGATGAGAAGCTGGAAACTTGGGAATGAATGCGGCATCTTGCAGAATCACGGTTTTCTCACGCTGGACCACCCAGTAAACGAAGCTGTGTACCGGTTCTCGGCGCTCGACAAGCAGTGCAAGATGCAATACATGATAGACGCTTGACCGCGAAAACTGCGGTTCAGAAGCCATTTCATACTCGCCTCACGGTGGGTCTGTATCCATAGTCAGTCATTGCGTGTGGCCCACCACAGAATCTCGGTCGATTGATCTCCTTACGTCAACGAGAGAGAAAAATTGAGGGTTTCTATGTGCTGCAGATTTCCGGTGAGCAAGCGATACCCCATTTGCGAAGAGGAGGACAACAGCTGAAGGTTAGGTTCGAAATCGAGAGCTTTAAGCTTGCTCGCCTAGTGAAGAATATCTTCGAGGAACAGCAGACACCACGAGGATACCACTGTGATGGTCTCATCTTAACATGCGATCAAGCGGCATGTAGAGCAGGACGTTGCCAGACTGTGTGAGTATCGATCCAAGAATTTGCACTTTGGAGCTAACTCTAGTCTGAAATGAAAATCGCCAGGAGAGATTTCGGCGGACTCTCGCCTTACCGACGGCCTGAAGCACGGTTCCCGAGAAAGAGAAGCGGTGTGAACAACGCCCGCGCTTCTGCCTTTCCACTTGGCTCGGCGGGGAGGAGTACGCCTATTATGCTGATATGCAAGTACAGGAAGACGAGAGGAAGCGGTATGTCTACGAGCGATATTTCGGTGTTCTCCCCAGTGTTGCATCTCGCTGACACGGCAAGCCTTGAGATCGCTGTTTCTGAGAGGCGAGACGGCATCGTGGAGGCGTGCTTCGGCCAAGCTCACCGAGTTTGGTGGTTCGTTGGTTGCGAATTGAAGAGCCGCGGCCCAATCATCTGGAGGTAGTCCAGACGATTATGCAAAGCATGGTGGACTCTATCAGTCTTCGCATGGTAGGCGACTCCGCGCACACGGGTATCATAGCTGACAGACCAGTTGCTCGAGGCGAGCGCGAAAGGAAAAGGGCATGGCACATACGATGGACGAGCGGATTCCCGGATCCATTCATTCCCAATGGCCGCTCTAGCGCGTGAAAACGCGCAGATCGGGGAGTAAGCTGCTTCCTCCGGTATCGGTGTACAACATATGATAACGAACTAGAGTGCTTGAGATTCCGCGAACCTCTCCGCGCAACAAATTGTGACAGGCGACCTGTCCAAGAAACGTTGACAAATAGAATCGCTGAAGAGTCGCAGACTCCAACTCGCGGTGCACAAATCCGAGAGAGATTCGACTATGGGACGGCAGCTTTCCTGCGTGTAGAGGCAACTAAGTGTAACGCCTTTTTCCGTGCGCGACCAATTTCGGTAGACGCGATTCCGATGAGGTCCTTATGAGCGCGTTGTTGAGAAGCAGTCAATCAGCGGGTACCTCGGCTCACACCCGTGGCGACCTCCACGACTGATGTATCGCTGGTGTGGACAGCACTCTGGACTCGTTAGCTGTGCATCGGTAGCTGGCGAAGTCCTGAGCTCGCTAGCGTCCAGAATAGCTCTCACTGCAGTCTCTCACATCAAAGGTCCATCCCTGTTTGGCCTCAACGGCTGAGGCCAGCATGTTTCATTTGATCGCGGCCAATGGGATCTGTGGCGACGCTCTTGCAAACGGTACCTTGTCGAGCGCCTTTTCGGTTCATCGGCCGGTTGAAGTGCACCTGTGTCGGTGTCAGATGGTCGCTGTCCGTCGTGTCTGACGGCAAAGCTCGGCTGACGGCTCGGCATCGCCATGGGATGCACAAGCTGTGGAGAGGGACCTTTGGCCACTACTCACCTCGTGCCTGATAAAATAATGCATCGAGTCTATATCGGAGCCCTTAAAGATGATCAGATGGCAAACGTCAAAGCGTGACCTTCTTCCTATCCTTCTTCGCCCCATCGAATGTATGGCTAGTAAAGATAACCGCTGGTCCAGCGCGGACCTGTGAATTCTTTGAAGATGCCGATGTAGCTTGTGTGAGGGCACCTACTGTGCTCTTCAACGAAGAACCGACGTCGCGCATCCTACGTTGCACTTCATCCGCTCGACACTCATATACACCGATGTGGTCGAAGCTCGATCGCAGCCAGATGCTGATCCGAAAACTTGAAATCAGCAGGCCAGCTGTCTCCGCTTCCCGTCCAAGTGAAATAGCCAAGAACGGCGTCGGTGGCCTTGTGCTCTGCTCACAAGTCTGCGCGGACTGATAGAGTGACACCGGTGAGAAGTTCGAGCTCTGTTCCCTCAGATTCAGCAATGGCAGGTCGGTGATCGAAATCGCATCCTATAGCCTGCAGGCGCTGTTGTGATTAGCCCGAAACGATCAGCTTTGCTCACCACGTCGAGCCATATCATGTCAATAACGCCTTTATAAGCCTTCCGAGGCAACTGCACCGCCCATGTGCCTCCTTGAAGGTTCGCCGCATCCTCCCAGGCGGGTAGTATGCCTTCCTGCCAATCAGTTTTGGGCGTCGACGGCGCGGATACGGGACAAGCGAGGACAGGCTTGCCTTGATGCAGTAATTGATCGCTTTGGGGGGCAGCTTAGACGCGACAACGTGTTGTTGTAGAGGCACCAGAAACCTTCCACGCTATCGAATTGCATGACCCTACGGATGTTGACAATCCACCCTCCTATCGTGAGTTGGGACCAGTCCGACCGGTTGTCAGACACACTTGCTGCAGTTGTCAAGTCTCCTAAGCAGATCCCCTTCCTTCCGGGGAAGCTGCTTTGAGCGAGATGAGTCGTAGGACATAACCCATGCCGACGACAAAGGATGCTTTCTGCTCAGCAACGTTTGAACGGTGAGACTGCTCACCTTGACGGTGAATGACTGAGGATCGTCGAACACGGTGATAATCTTTACCCGTCCCTGCGATGTCGGAGAGGCATTTCCACCGTCAGGCGTGACTTGACCGGGGGAGCTGGAATGGAAAACACGATATACTGGTCACTGGACCTCACCTTTGCGACTCGTACCAGCCGTCGCCAGGTCTAGTATAGATGGCCCGGAACGTCCGGCCGCGACATCGTGGAGAACCCCCCTTTCCAAACGGGACGCACAGGCCCAGGGCCAGAAGGCTTGCCCGGCTGTGACAGGCACGGGGTACAGAGTTCAGTCTAAGAAGGTTAAAAACAGACTACCGGTAAGGCTACCATGTGATGGGTAGCGTGGGCGGCGTCAACATACGATTCCAAGTGCCGCAGGTCGTGAGGCGAGCTTTCTCGCCCTGAACTCGGCATCCCTGAACAGCTGTCTTCCTTACGTGGGCCGCGTTTCTGTATGCGTTGAGAATAACGAATCGAGGCCGCGCCCAACAAAGCTACGTCCCATCCATCTCTGGCGATTGAGGCGCGGATCTCCCCACATTATTTCAGACAAGGAATTAGACCTTGGAACTGGAAAAGCGGCTGGCGAATTCCACCTCGCGCCTTTTGTCTCACATATGCGTCCCGAGATATGTGGGCGACGTCTGAACTTGATGCAGCCGCGCCTTGTCGAAGGTGACACTGGTCCATCATTGGAAGCGCACGTGATACTGTCTGTGTGGTAGATATGCCAATGATGCGTGACCGGACAGGTCTGCTGAATATCGCAATCACGTCCCTATCCTTTTACTGTCTCTAGCATCATGAGCACACCGCGACAAATTGCCGCTTGCATCTTCGGCCATGAAGAAGCTTCAGACTTTCAGCCTAGTCTTCGGCGTTTTATGTTGATTGTCTCTCGAGGACATGCTTAGCGTTCGTTGCGAGCTTCTCGGTCGCTTTCTTGAACGGAACCACCTCGATTGACTGCATCTTGTTGAAAAGACTGAATTTGTTTGTCGACTTGATATATCAAGACCCCGCTCGACACGCCGGCAGATGCTCCTGCCGTTCTCCCGCCATGTGAACCTCGACATCCCCTCGCTTTAACTCTTTTATGCGCGGGGCGGACATATAGGGCTGGGACGACGGGCGTGCATCTAAGCATTGACAGCATACGACCGAGAAGTACTCAGGCGGGTATCCCAAATAGTAGGAGAAGGCCGCGCATCCCGTGCAACGACCGAGTCGGCATGAGCCCAAGCTTTGGAAGCTGAGTAATTGAATACAGATGTTTACGAAGTGCGGAATTGGTCATTTAGAGGGGTTGCAAGTAGGCCTTGTACGGCATGACATGACGAGACCCTGAGCCAGGGATCCCGACTTCCACCTGACTCAGGCGAGGTTGCTAATCGAGGAGGCTTTGTACTATCATATGGACCGGATTCCCCGGAGGCGAAATGGGCTGATGATCAAATTATGACGACATGTTGCTACCGCACGACTTGTGCCTGGCGCTCATGCTTATTTCACGCTCAGTACCGCTCGGGGCGGATGAAAATTGGTCGTTTTGGGAGGGCGATGTTGCAGATCAATGTGGACGTGAAGCAAGCAAAAAGTACGTTCCTCTGGCTCTCGGGAAAGAGGACTGTTGGTGAAGGTTGATTGCACCGGGTGCCGAACCAACGTTTGTTGACTATGCAGCTTACTGCATTCCGTATATTCTGATATATGTTCATTCCCGATATCGGTTCTCGCATGCGATTGCTGCTCACCATCTCGCCTGTATTTTCCCTTTGAACTTTCGCTTCTCACCGAGTGCTTGCCCCTCCCTGGATACGTACCGATACGATCTATTGAGAGCCGAAGGAGAATGCTGATACATAATCAGGTGGGGAGTGCTCCTTCAATGATACTGGCATCTGGAAGGGGCTGGACAAAACGGAAAGAATCAACGCTTCCGCTGCAAGCTCGCGGTACTCCTCGGTGACCCGAGCAAGGACTCGAGCAAGAATTCGCCAGACTCAAGCTCCCACCATATGCCATCATGAGACTCGTATATCTCATAGTCGGCGCAGTGGTCAATCACAGCTTGTCCGCAGGTCGCATTTCTTCCTCAATAACCTGACTTGCCTGTTCGATCGCGAGCAATTCGACCAAGCCACGACTGCCGTCTGAGAAACGCCTGTGGCCTACAGCTCTAGAGTGGAGCTCGCGAAATCTCGGAAGTGTGCTACCGCAACTACAAGACCGCTGCCACGAGCTGAGCCATAACCGGTTTTGTCCGTTCCGTATGAGGTGCTAGGTAGACGGTGAGTATTGAACATGGTCTCGGACACTTTTGCATGAGCGACACACGAACGGCTTCGAGACTGGTAGCTTGCCAAGCCATAGAGTGCCCTCTTGATTCCAAATCGCCTCGGCTTTGAGCCTTGCCGCCTTCTGTACAGCGTAATTTTGACATCCATTGTCCCACATAGCGGCGAACGGATTTGCTACTCACATTTTTGCTCAATTGCAATCCGCCAAGCGCCAAGCTCTTCTGCAAGCTCTACGTCGTCGGTAAAACTAAGGAGCATGCCTCTTTGAGCTTATGAATTGATCTTGACCAGAATTGCCGGACAGAGATCAAGCGATTGCCGGTCACGCCATGGGAAGCAAGCAACTTTGCCTGATTTGCGATCATGCAAGGATGAACATGGAGCTCCATCGTTCGCGTCACTTCTGACAGATGTGCGGAGTCGAGGCGACGCTCTCACAGTGCTTGCGTCAGAATTTCCGTATTCAAGGCGACATGTAGGATACATAAACCGACGGCATGAGCGAGATGAGTAGAGTGGTCCAAATGGCGGGGATGTCCGGGTGGCGAACGGAACTAGGGGTACGTGTTCCGGCCCGCGCTGGAAAGGGGTTTATTTAGACCGCCTATGTAAGTCGGGACATTATAGGGCTCTTACCGTGGTCGGGTCATTCATGAACCATTCGACTAGCGGATTCGCCTGGGATGAAGATAAAAGTACGCTCAAGCATCATGCTCCGGGTGTTCATGGGCTTTTCCGACCACGAGACTGGGGTGAAACCGGAGCTCAGACATGGAATCCGGCATTGATCGCCGGGCTCAAAGGCGGGAGAGCTTGGAAAGCTGTCTTTTCGCTGGAATGACATCAGTCATGCCGATACGTCAACCCTGCCACACCATGGAGGTAATACGATGGGGAAGATTGAAGCCGCTGCTCAAGGACTTGTACTGATAGGCCGAAAGCAGGTAAAGAGCGTGAGCTCCTCGAGCGTGATGGGAGGATACTGTTGAGTGGTAAGACCGTACAGTGGACAGCAGCGAAGGAATGCGTGAAGTCCCACAAATGCCGATACGGCACGACGCTGCAGGCTGCCGATGTGCCTCGGTCCTGGATGACCAGGCGAATAGCGATGTGTTTGTGTTCTTGCCGATTCTGCTACGCACATGAAGTACAGCCGCGGCTGCAATGATCTTGACATTGCCGAGGGCCGTAGCAGCATGCGGCGTCGTTTTGCCTTTGTCCTCCAACGAGGAACAACCTGCTTGCAAAATATACGTACACAAGATGAGGGACGCACACCTACCGGAAAATGCGCGCGGATTGTCAATAGAGCTGGTTCGTCTCGGTCATCATAAGATATATTCAGCTGGAATGGGATCAATATGATTGCGACCATTGCCCTAACCAGGCGGCATTCATGAGAAGGAGCGTGATCAGTCTCAAAATCCTTGGACAGTACCACATATAATCAAGTGACATTACCGATGCAAGGCAGACAACTAACTACACAGCTTTTTCTTTGCGCCGGGGTGGCCATCTCATATAGGTCGAAGACACACGGCTTGCATGATTTGCGGGTATAGGACGAGGCTGTGCTGGCATTCTGCCACTTTCAGAAGGTATATGCCGTACGATTGCGGTCTCTTCATGCTGATTCCGTGGCCCGGTAGCTGTAGCTGGATGGATGATGTCACTATCGGCTGGACGTTGTCAAATGCGGCCTCGTGGACGCTCTTGGTAGATTACTATATGTTACTGTATTTTCGAACTGCCTGCTCATTGATAGATCTAGCTCTCACTAACCGCGACAATAAGCAGGAGGTCTCGTAACCCTGATAAACGGTCGGTGGGTGATGGAACGTGCAAAGGCGCGCAAAGTGGATCGGGCCGAAGACATCGCTCGGCAAATCCATTTGGATGGTGCATGTTCTTCGCCATCTTCGATTAAGAGCATATCAAGTAGAAGAGAGCCGAACAATGGCCCTTGTCGTTCAGCCTAGTATAGACCAGAAGCGTCGGTAAGATTGACTAGGGTATGGTCCTGTTACGCTGCATCCAGCAGCCTCTTCCCTGCTCTAGAATATTCTGGAGTCTCCCTAATCACGAACTACTCCTATCGATAAGATGTGATATGGTCAATGCTAGATGATGATAGTTGCTCCGAGCAGAGCTGACAGTTACTCCTGGTTTCCGGTCAGTGCGGAAACTCATTCGCCGCCACCTGGTCCGAGTGGCAAATCACAGAATTGTCCCTAGGAGACCAAACTTCATCAGAAGAAGGCTCTCCGACGAAGGCAGTAAACGAGGGTAGCGCGCGTGACTTATGCTGGCATGAGACCTGAGTGCGACGCCTTTAACGCGAGTCCCTCAATGTGTTGGGACACAATGCATGCCGCTGATCGCCATCGGCTATTTCTGCGCAGGATGCAATGAGACCCGACCCAGGTTTTGATCGTCCCGCTAAACGGTAAGCTTTGTCCAAGGGTCAGAACCTCCCGAGAGTTTAGCAGGTGATGGAGCTCGGGTAAATCATCCGGCCGGTGCGTCCCCGGCGCCCAGTCTGTTCTGTATTATGAGGAACAGGCTCCATCGAGTCTTATGTGTGCAATATATTTGCGCTTACACTGCGCACGAGGGTGTTCGCAAGGGACTCGCGGTCATCTTCCCGCCTACGTTCGACCGGAAAGTGTGTTCCACCAAGCCCGGTTCCTCAACAGGCAGGCTCTCCTCCCCTTCGCATGACGGCTGTTGTAGGAACGAATGACGCCGGGCCTGTATCATGGACATGAGTCGGTGGAACCTAGATTGCAGTCGACTTTGGTCCGTGCTGCTCAACGGTTGCACTCTACCTGCAACCGGGATCTCATTGCAGATCGCCAGCTATGCGGAGGCTGCTTCCTTTCCCGTAGAACCCGGCAAGGAGTCAACTAACAAGAGGTGATATCAGCCACGGAGGACATGAAACGATTTGGAACCGTGCCGAGGCGCGCAATCCTGGTCATCGCGGAAAATACGATATAGTCGCCGTCAACATAAAAAAGAAGTCGAAAGTAGATGGAACAAAGCGGTCTTCAATCACCAACCAATGCGTATACCTGATCAGCGCCTGCAATTCGCGAGGAGGCAATTAACCGTCTGGTTTTGACTGACAATATCGGCTTGTCTAACCCTGTCTTGCACGCCATACGCTCAGCTTGCCCCAGCCATGAGATCGTGAGAAGTCGCTCTACACGATGAATTCAGGTCGATGATACCAGTCTGCAAAGGCCTTTGTGCACCGCTGTGTCCGGGAGCAGGCAACGGACAAGCGGCCATCAAGGTGTCTCTGTGCTTGACCGTTGTGAGAGCCATGCACAGAGTTTCTTTCCCGGCCTGTTCCAACCGATTTGAGAGGTTCAGCCGTGCTTGGAAGTGTTCCCATGTAAGGTTTGCAGGCTGGGTTTGCCGCCAAATTCACAACGTCGTTAGCCCGCGAGCGGTGTCCCGTGTGATCGGCAAGCCAATTGACCTGAAACACACTTGACGCCGAGCTGAGTGTGGACGATGCGGCTGCCTCTAGAAAAGGGAGTGAGAAATGAACGACAGGTCACGAATCAAGAGGAGCAGTGACGGAGCGATGGGAGAGCATACACGGAAGGAACAGCCGTCCCGCCTTGCCCGGACAATCGTTCCCTGACAGCAATGCGAGCGCAGGGCGTCCCCGGTGGAGCTGCACGCTCGAAGGTCCATGTCGCAGTCAGGCTAATCTACTGCGTCAGCCCACGGTGTATCGCAGCTCCTCACAATTCAAGATGATGCCTGCCCACGGTAGCCATGAGACCGGGAATGGCTTTACTGCGCATTAATAATTGTTCGTTTCTGATGCTTCACCCCTCGCGGACCAGTCCTGTATCAGTCTCACCCCTTCAATCTTGCAAGCGCTGATGCGGGTATGGCGTTCGCCTTCAGAGTGGGAGGGGTTATTCGTTTGCTGGCTGTGACCGGCCTTATACCTGCTGGACCGGACCTGTAATGCTCAGCTCGGCAGGTAATCAAGTCAACCTCAACCTCTGCACAGAAACCTACTTTCGAGCACAAGGCACGGAATGATGCCGAGTCTGGAATATCAAGCTCAATATTTGGTGAAGCCAGCGACAGCGGCACGCCGAGACTGTCGACTCCGAATGTCATGGCGGCGACGCGTCACAGCAGGTCGTCAAAAGCTGTCAGGAGCAGCGCCTGCGTCCAATCCAGCGCGCCTCGAGTGGTCATGACGCCGCATGGATCGCCGTCTGAGTTCGCCGACACTCGGGAGGGTAAGTACAAGAGGTGCCAAGAAATTGTTTATTTGTCCCGACTTAAGGGGGAGGGCAAATATGTTTCTTGACACACTCAGGCCTTTTTCAGGGCTGATATTCCGGTCCTAGCTGTCAAGGTAATGGGTTTAATGGGTCCACGCCTTTCAAGTCTCAAATCTCTACAGGGCTTGTGAGCATGAGACTTGGAACCTATGCTTGAGGCGTCGGGATGGGCAGCTTGCTACAGCCCGTTATATGCTTCCGTCTTGATATGAGGGCGCCGAACTAGAGCGGTTCGAGCTTCCCGCGCTGCGCATCCATTCGGGTTTGACGACCTGTCTGATGCGCTTTTCAGCTGGCGTGTTCAGTTTGCACTGGCCTTCGGGGCTTCATTGTACGACTCGAGAACCTTACCATTGTGACAACCACGTACTTGTCTCATCCTGAAGGATCTGCCAAGATTGAGGCGAACAGCTGCGCTCGGGACAAGGGGACTGCCTTCTTTCAAGGCACGAGCACGAACCTGAAATCGATTTGTGCAAACATCGCGAAACCATTTATTCCTTACAGTCAATCGGGCCGGCTCACTTTCACTTCTAGCTCCAACAGTGTGCTGCGTACAGTGTTAGTGATCCTCAGCGCAGCAGTGCAGCGCATCACAGTCTTGCTGACCGGCCAGAGACCGGACTGACGCCACGCTGCTGTGATTTGGTGCGGGTTGATGGTTTGCGCCATGACACCTTCACCCAACGGTAAAAGAGGTCTTTGGGCGCTCCAGAAGCGTTGGATCCTAGCATGTGGTTGTACACTCCTTGATCGTAGTGCCCTTTGAGCGTGCGGAAGAATTGCACGTCTAGCGGTTGGAACACTGCGCTGAGGTTTGCAGGGAGGAACAGCAGGACTATGCCTACCGTCCAGCAAGCCCGGATCGGCTTGACTGAGGTGTGTATCTCTGCGCCATCGAGTATGAGAAGACGGAGATCCCTTTGGGCGCCGTGTTGCCGGATCAAAGACATTCTGCAACCACCACAGTGTCACCCAAGCATTGAAAAGCCTGAGGTGGTAACCATGGCGGTGCAATTTGGCGTTGCATCTCGGATGTTGAACCATTCCTCAATCAGGGTGGTGCCGGGATAAAGGATGAGCGGTGGAACAGGCGCATCCGTAGTGGATATGGCGGCAACAACGGTGATGTGGTTCTGCGACGGCCATTTTGTTTGCGCTTTGATGGGTGTGTCTTTTGGAGCGACTGAGCGTCGTCGGTGAGCCGAACTGAGCTCAAAGCCAACCTCATCCATGTTGTAGATGTTTTGGGGCAAATAATTGCCGCCAACAATGGTCTCATGCGCCTGATATGAGCGTATGCAAGGACAAGCAGCTCACCAATTGGTAGAACACCCTCCTTGTTTCTGGAGTGTCTGCCTTGAGCCGTGCAGCCTCTTGCACAGTGTAGTATTTGGCATCGAGTCGATCCTCATATCGACCAATGAACTTGCTGGCCCAATTCTTACTTGGCTCTGTCCCACAAATCTCTTCTGCCAGCTCTGCAATATTTGCAGGCGTAAGCAGGGTCCCTCGTCGAGCGTAGGCGTTGATCTCAGAGAGTATCGCCTCCTCTTGTGGGAGTGTGAGAAGGCGATTACTGTTGACATCTCGAGCCGCATGTCCCGGTCGTGCAGGGTTGATTTGGGTATCCCTTTGTTTGCAAAGCTTCTCAACGATGGCCAAGACGCCAGGCGACGCTCTAATAATGCTTGGTCACGTGACTTCATACTAAAGATGATGGGTAAAAGCCAAGATGCAATGATATGTGCAAGATGAGTTGACCCGGGGGCGTCCGAGTGGCGAGGGAACATGAGTATCGAGCTTTGCATGGGGACGAGCTAGCGGCAAGAGGCGAGGGAGAGATGGCGTGGGACAAGGAAAAAGCGGGGAAAGCAGCCAAAAATGAGCAGAATACTGGAAAGAAAAGGAAGGGCAAGGAGCGAGAAACCATGGCTGCAGTGGACGAGGATGAGCTGCTGCTGTGGTGAATGCATGCTTGGCATAGACACCGGTATCATTCAGTTTCCGGAAGCAAAGTCACTGGCCGAGTGGCGGGGGCGTCCGAATAGCGGGGGAATATGAGTATTCAGAACTAGAGAGCGTGGGGAACGGATTCAGGGTGCTTTTCGCGCTTGGATGACGGCACAAGATGGCAGCAGTCTTTCGGCGTACTTTCTACAGAGCATGCAATACAGATCTGCACAGTGATTGTGCAGCCGACCAAGGTCTTACGTTCAGCCCAGTACCGCCTTTTATTGTATCGGGAAATTATCGTCCACCTGAGACCCGCCTCAGCCGCATCCAGTGCATGCGGTACGGGACGCCAGACCGGCCGCAATCCAGATGAGGTCTAGCGCAAGCGCAGACGTGCATCTCCGGAAACATGACGGGCAAGCTGGATTGAGTTGTGGGACACAAGAGGACATCGTGTCCGTGCTTTCATGCATAGGCCGCTTGAAGTTCGATAGTGTCACATGCGAGCGGGGGACAACTGTTTCACCCTCCAGGTCATGCTTCATCTCACTGGAATATCGCGGACTTTGGTTGTCCAACGTATCCTGATAGTTTCCTAGATATAGGACGTACTAAGCTACAGGGGACACCAATGCCAAAGCATGCCTCGCCATCCCTTTCACAATCAGATTCAGAACATACCCACTGAGTAGCCGCGGAACCTGGCTTTAACGCATTGGCTATAATGCCAGCGGAGCAATGTCGCATCCGGTCGCTCGATGGGATTGCCGCGGAACCAGCTGCTGGGTATGGCTTTGCCGTGCAATTCGGTAGCGCCAGGTAGAAAGGTGGAGAAGAAATGAACATAGATCGTGTCGCCCTGAAAGTGAGCTATTCGAAGTCTCACTCATCGAAGGCATACAGGTCTCGGCGACTAGCGGGTTTGCTTAGCGAAGCGACTCACTTTGGTATATAACGAGAAGTACAATCTGTCAAAGGCGTGGTGTAGGTCGTCCCGTAGCAGCAGACCTGAAGACGCCCGAAACATAGGTAGTCCACCACCATCACCGTATATGCTATCGTATACCTGTGGTCACTCACGGCTTCAGTAACGAGTCTGCAGGAGACCTCTTTCAGCAGGCTTACTCACATCGGGGCGGCTATAAGGTACTATATGCGAAGCCGTGCACGATTCCCAGTGCGCCCCAGAAACCAAGCAACACCCATCACGAGCAAGTAAAGAGCTCCGAAATCTCGACTGAGGGTGAGCACCTGCAGTCTCGATTACATCGGCACAATGAAAGAGCGGACATACCTGATTCACACTAGAGCGCTTGGAATCCGAACGAGTAGAGTAACTTCCTTCTGGATTCGGGGCTTTGATCGCTGAGAAATATTCCGGGCCTGGTTGCAGGACCACCGGCGAAGCCGTACCTGTGAGTCAACGCCCTGCAATACAAGCATCGAAAGCGACCTGCTCAGAAAATACGATCCTGCCGAAGGCTCCACCTGATGATCGACTTCGCAACCTTTGTCATCGGAGATCTTCACGTGCGAGACATCTGCTACGCAGATGAGCTCAACGATCACTCGATAAATGTAACTCCAGGTGTTATCTCCGCTTCGGCGCAGGAATTCGATGGGGAATGTCGCAATGCGATCCTCGGGATCGTGCGATAGCCGAACGATCAAAGATGGGCCCTCCCAGAAGTCGGATGCTAGCTGATATCTCCTCATTGATGTCTGGTGGTTATGCTGACAGTGAGTCTGTTGCTGACAGTCTGTCACTGTCCTCCCTTTCCAATCACGGCTAATATGAGTAACGTGGGTCACCTATTTACGTGAATAGTTACATGTAAAATTTGCTTCCGCTCATCCCTTCCACTTCGTCTGTATGAGCGTGTAGATCACCCGTATGCATGATACGGACCTCTCATTGACAGGCACGGGACGATACCTGACGGCTAGCTATACTAACCTGAAGAGTTTGAAGCTGCCTTGCATCGTCTCTGACGCGTTTTTTGCCCTCCGTTTCTCGGTCGCTGCATCTCGCCCTTAATCGCCTTGAGCACGCTTGGTTGGCTGAAAAACTTGCGTGCTTAGGTGAGCGACCGTAGCTCCAGTCCTAGCAGGCTCTTGGTGGACTCCTGAAACTTCTCCAGCTCTCCTTCCAACATGATATTGCGCGGCGCAAGCTGCTTGGCCTCCGGAGCTAATTGCTCGATGTAGCGACGGGGCTCGGGCGCCATATTTGGGTTTATCTCGTTGAGGGCTGTTTGAGTGAGGCTTGTAGTGGAAGAGCAGCGTGGTGACCTACAGGAGGGGGTCGGGGAAGGGCTGGAAGGGGATCGCGATTGATAAGGGTGCCATCGAAAGGCTCGATGCCGGTCTTGCGGAATCCAGTGTTGATGTTGTTCGCAATCATCTCGGTACGGGCGTCAAGCAGAAGCTGCATCCACCAGTGATGGTGGTCAGTGCGGTAGACAATGCCGTGTTTGACGCTGTGGAAGACGCCCGCATCAATTGGCTGCGTCTTGTAGGACAAATATGCCGGTCACACTGACAGATCGACCTTGTTTTGCATGCATCTGGCAATGAAATTGGCTCGTACATGTGAAGAGTGACCGACCCTCCACAATGAGAAACCGTCGCTGCGAGTCGGCCGCGGGCTTTGAGAAGGGAAGGAATTGCTGCGTCAGCCACTTCAGGCCAAATGCGCTGTTCGTCCAGCCGGATTATGTGCTGTCAAAAGCCCACCACCTCGCTATCTAGTTGTCTGGCCGTCTAAAAGGGTCGTACACGACGTTGTCAGGGAGTATGACGACTTGGGCAATCTCATTGCCAGCGGCAGAGACGCAGTCAGCTGCCGTCACCCAATCTTGCCCCTGCTTCCCAGCTCCGCCGACGGGTCGAGCATCGTCAACTGGTGCTCTCTCGCTCGGATCGACGGTTACCAAACACTAATGACTCTCTCCCAGTCCCCACATCGTAGCCAGTCTCGTCCATGTTTCAGATCCTCGCTTTCAAATGGCTTCCAACACGTTGAACCTCCCCAAGGTCGTCGAACCAGATCTCCAGCGTCTCCTTGAGCGTGGCACGCTTCCTAGCCTTCGCAGTCCTCTTTGTCCACACGTTGTGCAGGCACTCATGCATCCCCTTCAGTATCTGTAATCATTTTGGCAAAACGGTGTAATCGTCGGGAGAGACTCCATTCTCCAGCTTGGTGTTAGTCGAGGTAGGTTGAAAGAACCTCATTCAGGTCACGCTCATAGACTACTCGCCGAGAACGCAGACTTCCCTCGGGGAGTCCTCAACATTGTTGCGACCAGAAGCTCTTCTACTGTCGGCAACAGTCCCTGCGAGCACCCGTAGATGAGGGATATAACCGTCACCGGTGAGGGACCTTGGAGAACCGAGACAGCGCTCATTGCAGATAGTACTGCTATCGGCAGAACCATTGCCACTTTTCCTCCGGAGCGCTCAACAAGTACGAGGCATGACCTTGGTAGGGCTGACTGGAATAGAATCTCCATGAAGCTGGGCGGGAACGCGCCTTTCATTTGTGAGCCTACCCTCCGGCTCTGGGTACGGAAAGCAGGTTACAACAACGCAGACATTAACGCACCGGTTCAGGGCGCTATCGTCCCCAAGTTCCACTCGTCTGGGCCGACATAGGTTTACGCAAACCGCATCTAGGTGCAACCAGCTACCGGTGAGCATCCTGCGACGGAACATGTTGTATATCGAAGATCTATGTTCCGTTCACTTCCAAATTCGCCTATGCTGTAAAAGGTTCAAGGTCGGTGATGGTTCGAAACCGAGGATGTAAGTCGCTTCGTCTATCCGCTGGCAGACGTGGCTAAGATGTATCAGTACTCACGACCCCCTGATTAGTGTTGAAGGAGTCTTCGAGAATCCACTACTTTGACTACCTAGCCCTTAGGGATCCACCACTACACCGCAGAGTTGGTCCTCGCGGTGCTTATTGGGTGCCTTCGTAATCGAAATGTTAACCGTAAGGCGGCAGACCACGTCTCACAGAAACGAACTCACGTCAGACCCAAGATCCGGCCATACCCGCCTCATGCCCCATGCAAGCTTCGGGCTCGGGCACGGCTGGTAGCGCTGCGTATTCCTTGACAAGCAGGA
The DNA here is from genome assembly GCA_019857685.1 of Papiliotrema terrestris. Classification (NCBI taxonomy): domain Eukaryota; kingdom Fungi; phylum Basidiomycota; class Tremellomycetes; order Tremellales; family Rhynchogastremaceae; genus Papiliotrema; species Papiliotrema terrestris. Next base: position 654 of record JAHXHD010000348.1, on the reverse strand, counting down.
TTTCTCACTTCCGTTACATCACGTGTGACGTTTGAGGAGTGAGATGGAAAAAATAAAGTAACACATTAGCTTCACGGGTTGTCAGCGTGAACTACGATGCCCCATGTCGTCCGCGTGGACTACATAGCCCAATGATAGGATACGCATCAGTATCGCACCATTGGACGATGACATGATAAAGCGATGCTACCAACAGCAGGAGGCTATGAAATGTATAATGCATCGGAAATCTTTCGTGAGCAGCCAGTGATGGGCGTCGAGAAGACAGAGATGGTTCGACTGCGCACAGAAAGACGAATGATTGAGTGGTAAAGCCAATCTGATGCTATTGAGATCTCTCATAGGGCTGATCGAGTGGTTCCGGTATCGTCAGGATGGCTCGATGCTCGGTCACACTCTCCGCAACAGTAAGAGAGATGATGAGCGAAGACGCAGATGGAGGAGAAAAGTCACGGTTGAGCCTGGTATCTTGGTCCGAAGGCACTGTGACGGTAACGTCGACTCCTAAGCCAGACACTGTGGTGCGGTGAACTTTTGGCGGAGTGGTTTCCCTTGAGTTTGATGCCCCGCCCGTAGGCGTCATCAAAGGTTGCCACAAGCATACTCGTGATCATAAAAACATGAAGGCTGAACCGCCCCCGCCCCCGGTCCCGT
>JAHXHD010000347.1:0-11133 GCA_019857685.1 Papiliotrema terrestris | reverse complement strand
CGCCCCCCCTCTCGACGCGTGAGACTCTAGCTGCCCCTTCGACTGAGCAGTTTCAGAGAGGATGGGATGGTCCGTTCATAACGCCCCGCTCCAGTGGCGACTTTTGAACCTGAGTGGCGTGCAACTGACAGCGTGCGGTACATATCTCCAAAGGTGTTATAAACATATAAGTAATGGACCAAGATCGTAAACAAATGGCTATGGATGGGTCATGGATCCATACATAACTACATGGTGCAGCAAGCGGCCTCGGGTGGGGGGTTCGGCGCCTTAACCGTCTGAATAGGCTGGACTGAGACCATGCGCGCGTGAATCGGCACCAACACGCCGTCCGGGAACTGGTCATCAGAACTTGCACGTGGCGCGTTGACGGCGCGGACTGTGGTGGGCTGGCTAAGCGCATAGATCTATTGTTACGGGGAAATGCCGTACATATGGGGGCAAGCTGGGAGTAAGCTTCGGGCACTCACCATTGTGCCGGGAGGGAAGTACATCCCATATTGCAGCACCTGAGGTCAGGGTGTGCATTCGATCTTTGTGTCGAAAATGAGGCATCTGCCTGGACAGGCGACTTGACTTACTATATGATTCGGGATCGCGGCTCCAAGAGGGAACATGGCCCCGGCAGGAATGATGAAACCATCGGCCTCTTTCCCTTCTTTCGTTACGTTGTCAATCTGCATCGCTGGCCCCTGCCAGTCATCTTTGTTTGCTTTATGGCGACGGCACGCTGCTCAGACACGACTCACCCATTCTGGCTTGGGCCAGATTGTCTCCGTTTGATTGGCAGTTGCTCCGGTACCTCTCTTCGCCGCCGCCTTCGTCTTCAGAATGTCGACTTCGAAGGCCAGAGTCGGGGCTGGAGTGGCCTTTGAAGACTTTTCTGGTCGCGACATGGCGCGAGGTGCAGAGGTAGTTGCCGTGCAGACTCACTGTGGGAAAAGAGGTCACCAACGCGTAAGCTCTCACCGGTCAAAGTCTCAGGTCGCCATTCTGGTTATCACCCGTTGTGGGAGCCATTTGCACGATCACCAGGGAGGCTGATCACCCCTCATCCTTTCACGGTCACCCTGAGCGGCCCACGGGGGCGGACACGAGGACAAAAGACGCCAACTCAGATGCATGAAAGCTTAGAGTAATATCGTCTGTATCTGGAAGGAACGATGTGGTGTAGGACACCGTTCCGCCGGTCAGTCAATTGGCACACTCTTGGACATGTTGATACCCACCTCAGCTCTCGTCTGGCCGTTGCCTACTCCCTTGCATCCGGCTTCTTGCTCTTCGCCTTCTCCCGCTGTGCACGATCCTTGCCCTCCGCTTTGGCTCTTTTCTCTTTCTCCTCTGCCGCCTCTTTCTTCTCCTGCTTGATAAGCTCTTCGGATGGCGATGGAGGATTCTGTGATCAGTCAGGAGGCCGACAAAGCTTGCACTGTCGTTCATGTCGGGTCCCAGCTCCACGAAAACTCACCAATCCCGCATAACCGAACCACGGGCCCCCGACGCAGATCAAGGCCCCGGTTCGCACAATGTCCACTCCAGCTTTCCACCCTGGTCTCCATACGGCCGATGTGCCCCGAATCAGTCCCAGCAAGCCATACACCACCCAATACCAGCTCCACTGAGCGCAATCTTCGTTCTTCTTCCCCTTTGTCTCCTTTGCAACTGACACGAGAGTGTTTCTGAGCGGGATGAGCAGGGTCACTAGTGCGGACAGGTGTGGTAGGATGAAGGCGGGGAGGACGAGGTGTAGCACAAAGTAGACGATGGCGAGCGCGATGGAGAGTTCAGTGGGACTCAGGGAGAGGGAGGAGGAGAGGGATAGGATGGGTTGCCCCAAGTATGAGCCATGTGACTTCAGAAGCGAGGTGAGATATGCCAGGTGTTCGGCCTGCCGAATCTGGGAAGCCGTGCGGGGCTTTGATGGCCTGGACGATGACGAAGATGGTTTGGTGGAAGAGGATGACGATTTCGATGGTGATGGCTTGGATGACGATGACTGAGAGGATGACATTGGTGCTAGGCAGCGGGCCGGAAGTGGAAAACACGCCGAGGCGAACATGGGAATATATGCATGCTCTGGTATGGGTGATACCGGTGGTCGCTTGAAGGGGATGATCGGCGATGTTGGCCCTGGCGTCAGGAGCGTGAGGGCAAAGGAGGGAACGGGGAGCTAGCCGCTAGCCAGCTGGATGGGTGGGGCAGTGGAAGGAGCTGTCGACAAGGAGGTGAAAGGTGGACGATGAATGTGTTGAGATGCGATAGAGTGAACAGTTAACGCTGACGAGGTGGATGGGATGGTGTAAACAACGGCTGGGGGGGTGCCCGATGCGATCGGATGACATCATCCCATTTCACGTCTCCTCTCTCGATCCGATCGATTTCAATGTTTGACCATCGCGTCGACGAGGTGGTGGGTGGGTGACACAGAGCATCGCATCCCATGATCATCTGTCATCCATTGTACCACATACATAACCTTACCCGCATCGCCTGCATCCGCGCACATCTGTCGTCTCTCCCCCTTTCACCTTGACCCAAACAAACTCAACATGCCTCGCCTGCAGCAACCCAAAAGAGTCCTGGTCGTCGGTGCAGGCGCAGCCGGCATGTCTTGTGCAGACGCGCTCGCCAACCATCCAGACCAATTCGAGGTCACACTCATCGACGCCCAGGCTTATTGCGGCGGACAAGCATTCTCGATCCCGATCGACAAGAACAAGTATGGCAGCGAATGGATGAACCAAGGTGTCCAGGGAGGAAGTTACATCTACCAGTCAGTCCCCAGCAAATCAGATGGGCCTGTCGGTCTACCGCCTTGCTCACGGTCAGACACACCTTCCACCATTTTCAGAAGCTAGGATATGAGGCTAGACCGTGAGTTTTCATCGCACTTCCCAGTCTCGTTGTCCCCAATGGCTTTCCGTTTGCTCATCCATCAGGGTCGACCTGCAAGTCTCGTTCGGCAAAGGCGACAAGTTCTGGACCAACCTCTTTCCCACCAAGCTCGTCGCCAACCACCAAAAGGACATCCAGCGCTTCAACACGGCCATCAAATGGATGAGACGGCTCGAAATCGTCTTTGCCTTGATCCCGATCAAGATCTCGCTCAAGATGTGGGGGCTGAGCGACGAGTTTATAAACTTCATGGTATTGCCTTCGTGAGTGCATTCATGCCCAGGTGTTCTGTCTCACCGACTCAACTCGCTAAAGCCAGCCTTGCGCTCTTCCTCGGTACAGGAAACGCTACCCCAGACCTGCCCTCCGTCATGATGGAGCGGCTATACACCTCGCCTACCTACGGTATGTGGTACCCGATCGACCCCAAATCGCTTTCGTCCAACCTGCCTCCGATGGTGGTATTCCCCGAGTCGACCAAGTTCTACACCAAGTGGCAGGAAGACATGGAGAAGCGGGGCGTCAAGGTGAGTCTCCACAGGCAGCACTCGCCAGAATTTGATGCTCACGCACAGGTACGGCTCAACACCGAGCTGGTGCAAATCACATCGCGATCGCCAACGGTCAAGACGCTCCTTCGCCAGCGACGACAGTCCGAGGACATGCACAACCCCAACGACGCCGATCACGATATCCAACCCGTCGAAGAGGAGTTTGACGAGATTGTGCTATGCGTCCTGGCAGACACCGCCAAGAGGCTGCTGAAGGGCCAGGCGAGGTCAGCGGAGAACTGGGTACTGGGAAACACCAAATGGAGCAATGACATCACGGTCACGCACAGTGTACGTCAGCCCCGTCCTAGGCGTCAACCAGAGAGCGCTGTAGCGAATCATTGGACAGAAGCTAACGAGCAGGATGCCGACTACATCAGGAAATGGTATACCATCGACTACGACGGAGACCAGGCAGTTTCGACTCTAGGCGGCAGGGACGACTCGGAAAGGGTCAAGAAGGGTCAGACCGAGTTCAAACCGTACGTTCGCTTGAACGAATAGGAGTGCTCTGGAGCCCAGTGCTGACGCGTAGGATGTACCTCATCAAAGAGACGCCCAAGGACTCCCGCAAGCTTGTACGTGTTGCTCTCATTCAGAGTTTCGCCCAAGCTGATCTGGTAGGAAATGTGCTTCGACTGCTCCAACTTCCAGTACCAGCTGGACAACGAGAGGCCGCTCGAGGACCACGTTTTCCAAACGATCTTCTTGAACGACAAGCACAAGGATACCTGGTCAAAGGATGAGATTAGAAAGGACAAGATCAGTATGTGCAGTGACAGCGCCTCAGAGACCTTGTATGGCTTGCCCGATGCTGACAATAGTTCGAGAGGATTGGTGGCACCAGCTCTGTCACTCGTGGACGCATTACGTTTTCGTCGTGCCGTTCATCTGGCTCCTGAACCGAAACTCGAAGCACACGACCTATGCTGCCGCCTGGACCCTCGTGAACGCCCACGAGCTGGCCATCATCAGCGGCAAGGCTGCTGCCTACAAGCTCGGCGCTTCCTATCCTAGGGAGCTCTATGAGAATGATTTCGCCAAACTGTGTTTCAGACTGTATCTGCTGCTGGCTCATGGCAAGTTGCTGAGTGAGAAGCAGGTTGCTTAGCAGACTGCCCGGACCCTCGAAGGCGAGCGGGGACGACGAGACTCTTTGAGGATGCGAACTCCAGGCGAGTAGATATGTAGCGATAGCGCTGTTATTTGTGCTCTCATGTATTACTTAACCAACAGGCGTGACGTGTTTGGTGATACACAATGTTTCCGAAACTCTCATGCCGGGCGCCAAGACTTCACTCAGTAAATCGCAGTTCTCAGTTGCCAGTGGCCATTTCTTGCCACAATGGGCTGTGGGGTAGTAACGACCATGTGACGCCCGATAGAATCGCATGGAAGCTGTGTGGCAGCCTTTCGCTGTCGCTGTCTGACGTGCATGACGCTGAGTATCCTTTGACCTTACTCCACTTGTCAAAGGAGGGATGTATATGCGGCATATGAAGGCCCTGCCTCGACTCGACAGCTCAAGAGGAGGAGGAGCCTTTGCCACTATCCACTTTCTGATCATACTTTCACTCAGCCCATCCGCGCTCATTTTGCCAGCGTCTCTTCGCTTCAAACCAACTTGCACCGTGAACTCATAGTTCTCCCACCCCCTATCGCAGTACAACTCAAGCATTGAGTGATCTGGCGGCTGCTCACCGACGGAATACGTACAACGGCAAACGACTGAAGAACCGAAGCCCACGATGACCGAGGTGGCGAGGGTACCCAGCCTCCCCTCCCAGGCTCTCGGCCGCGACACGCTGCTCACAGACAAGGACACACCAGGAGACCGCACCATCTCCACGAGTGGCTCGCAGGGTACCGGCACCTCGGCGGGCGGAGGACGCTCAGGCGATCCATCTGACAGCAAGGTGGACCCCCGTCGGACACTCGCTGGGGCCTTGCGAACACTCGCCAAAAAGACCGACTGGAATAATTTTGAAGCACAGGCTTCCACCTGGCTTGAATCTGCCACAAATAATGACGAGAAGCTCTATGCAGCGAAGAGATTCCACGATGGTTGGAGGCGCATTTTTGGGGACAAGGGCATGCCTACGGAGCTGCGTGACGTCGGAGCGTACGACGAAACCAAAGTCTCGCAAACATTCAGAGACACAGGGAAGAGCCTGGTGGATACCGCGCTCAGCCACAAAGATATGATTCGGGCGTATGATCGACTGACCAAGGGCGGAATCAAGAAGACGTTCTCCAGCGCCGTGAGCATTGATCCGAGAATCAAGGCTCTTACCTCGGCCAGCGAGGAGGGCTCGGTGGCGGCAGGCCTATCACAGACATCGCACGCCCAAATGAAGCGTCAGCGGAAGAAGGAGAGAAAGAGGGCTGCGTCGACCGAAGGAGGCACGAAGAGTACGATGGGAAGCAAAGCGCCGGCAACTGACGACGAGACCAAATTGACAGCAAGAATGAGTACTTCGGCGACGGAAGGCGAAGGCACGGCGCCCACGAAGGCCGAGTCGGGAACAACGCAAAACCTCACCAAGAAACAGAGTAGGAACGCCGCGAGACAGAAGCAACTCAATGATTACAACGCTCGAACGAAGAAGGAGGACGCTCAAAAGGCGTCGGGGAAGACTTCCCAGTCGGCAAAGAGGTTATCATTCTCGCCGAACACGACTACAGAGGGTGCAAGCGGAAGGAGCTCGGGGGGCACCACCGCTGCAGGAACCGCGGAGACTGGCCGCACCAAGTCTACGACTGCAGACAAGGCTGCGACCGAAAGCCCGGGTAAAGCGGGCGATCAGGACACGAAATCCGACATGGTGAGATCTACCACCAAGGCTCAAGCCACAGCTGCTTCTACCCTAGGCCCAGCGACAACTGGCGGGCCGGCTACGAGAGCCCTTGCGGACAGGCTCAAAGCAGCCACCGCCACGACCAAGCAGACCAATTCCAACGAGGAAAGTATGAAGCCAACCACAGACTTGACCGACCCGGCCGCATTGAAAGACTTCGTGAAAAGCATGGGCCAAGGCATGAGCTCGGCAGCGGAAGCGAGTATGGGCAAGGAAAATTGGGACAAGGTCCAACCCGTCGATCCGACACACTGGGCGAGGGTCACCGCAGAAATCAAGGAGAAAGCGCGAACAGCTCTCAACAAGGCGATCAAGACGCAAACATGGACCCCTACAGCTGATGGCTACAAACGGGAGCACACACTAGTTGTAGGGGACGAGGGCAAGGGAACCCTGAGGCAGGAGATACGTGGAGATGAGAGAATCGTCGAATTTGCGTGGACTCGTCGCGACGACTTCCCGGACAGCGTTTTCGACTTCACTGGACCGACGCCGACCACTGTCAGTTCAGGGCGACCGCATACGATGACCGGCTTGAGCTCTGGGCGAAACATGGATCGCTTGACTACCCTGGGCACGGCGGCGACGAGGTCGGGTTCAAGGCCGGGAACCACGAATCCGCAGACATCGACTGGCGGCGCCACCTCGTTGGGAGGGATCCCTCTTAGCACCAGCATGCACACCGGTAGAGCTCCGGGACGCGCTGGAAGCTCCGGATACCCTTCGGCCTTGAATACTGCTGCCAAGAGGGGCATTCCAGGGGTGAAAGGTTTGGGAACAACAGGGATTTCGGTATGAGAATCTTCAACATGCATAAAGTTGTGCAGGCCCGATCGTACACATCCTTGAACTACAGAGCGATCAGCATGCTAGCACCCCGCCGACCATGGCGTCTCAGTTTGTCCGCAAGTGCTCTGCGAGCGCCGTCCCGGCACCGGACGTAATCGAAAGGTGTATATGATGTGCTGGCACGGCTGAAGTCACACCGCCAGGTGTCTTGATGCCCGGAGGCAAGCTCACGCACAGCCACATGCCCATTTCGAGATATCGAATTCAATGTATCGGACCTGTGATTCAGATCGCTGTCGGCCGTACTGGTGACGCCAGCGTGCCGAGACGTCACCGGGTGAAGCGGGCGAGTGACCGGGGGGAGCTGTCTTCCCCAGGAACGCCGGTAGCGTCCAGGACATTCGAGGGCTCATACATCCGCAAGGGGCAGAAGATGAGTGCGGCCTGACTGCTCGGGTGGGTTGAAGATCAAGGGAAGGCCCTCTCGCTTCGTCTCTCATGGTTGTTTTGACCCTTCTCGCAAACTATATTTACACTCTCATGTGCGTTCCTAGCGGCATAACAGAGATTGCGGTGTTGCATTCAACGCCCACCTCACACCGGTGTGACGGTGACGAGGCCGAGTGTAGGCATTCAACTACGAGGCCATACGAGAACCTCTACCTTCGCACCAAAACACACCTATCCACGTCGGCATGAACAACGAGTGGACGCCGTCGTCGACGGCCGGTCCTGCTCGCCCCGAGCTGGAGCCCTTGTACGCAGTCCACCCACCGCCCAGTCCTCGCCCAAAGCGCTCGCTCAAGCGCTGTCTGGGGTACACATGTCTGATCTTCGTCCTCATCCTCTGCGTACCCATTGTTTATTTTATCTACTTGTTTTTCACGACCCTTTTGGGCAAGATCAACGATCCGCATGGCGAGCTCGTGTACAACGGCACACACCCCGTCGGCGCGACGGTGGTCCGCCCGCTGATCGACCTGGACACCGAGTTCGACTTGGCTTTAACGGTGTTCGCGCGGAAGCCAAGGGACGAACGGCGGGTCAAAGAGTGGCTGGAGCGCGACAAGCAAGCCCGGATGGAGTCGCCAGGTTGGACAGAAGCGGACGAAGAGAAGAGGGCGAGCAAGAAAGCAGCTACGGCTGCATGGCTGAAACTCGACGTCGAGCAGGTCTCCTACTGGGGGGAGGAGGAGGTCCTGTGGCAAGGCGTCGCCCGAGAGGGGTTGGACATGAAAGCAGGAGCGGTGGACCTGGATATCGAGTTTGATCTGCCCCTGGAGCAATTGTGAGCAATGAAAACACGCCTGGAACTCTTAGACTGTGACCGCTTACACGTAGCTACGAGCACGAGCTGTTCTTTCGTGACCTACGCCTCGGTGTCGTGCTCATCCCTCGGTCCCCATCACGACTGGACAGGGTGGAGGACTGGACGTATTGGAAGGGTGACGTCGTCGAGCAATATCCCTCCGCCATCGACTCCCGGTATGTGCCGGAGCGTCAGACCAACCCACCCGCGGACTCATGCTCCAGGATCATCAAATCCCTCAATCTCGACCAGTCTCGCCTTTCCGATGTTTCTAGACGACTTGAGCTGCTCGAAACCCTGGCCACATCATACTCGCTGCTAGAGTTTCACAACATACCAAGCAACTGCACGTCAAACAGTACATCTGACGGCCTAGACGGAGACCTCGACGACGAAGACGATCTATGGTCGTCAATCCGGACGCCAGATAGGCTGAATGAGAAGAACAGCGAGGGAATTGAGGAGTCACCGGATGCGGCGGCCTCGGCGGAGGCCTCTGATGATTCTTCGTCGCGGGCCGCAGGCGGAAGAAACAATTCTGTGGAGAAGCCAAAAGAGAAGGAGAAAGGTCCCGGCAAGCACCCATACATTGTCAACAGGTGCGCATCGTGCTCTCACTTGGCTCCCGCCGTTACGACTCATGTCTGCGATCCTGCCCTAACTTACCTTCCTTCGGCATACACGTCTCGGGTATGAGCTGATTCTCAGATCTCATTTGTTCCTGATCAATGAGACTCGCTTCCTCGACCGAAAGGCCTTCGACAAGAAACACAAACATCTTCTAGAGACCTCGTGTGGACGGTCACTTAAACATCTTTCCCCGTCGTGGATCATGTGTAACCGCGACTTTAGCTTGAACGGCAACTGGGAAACGAGAATGGCATTGCTGCCTGAACGAGAGGAAGGCAAGAAAGAGCTGGCGTACGGGCCTTATGTGGGGAGGCTGAAGCACAGCGCCGGGCCCAAGGTATGTGATCCATCAAAGCTTTCCCGGCATCTGCGTGTGCCTCACGATGTCGCGCTCACAAGCAGGACGTCATCAAAATTCCGGTCTCAAGAGAGGTGTGCGATGGCAATGAGCCGGACCGTGAGCATCGGATACACAGGTTGCACAGAAACAGACCATCAGCTGACCGTGCCAGGTTCACTTGACCCCAAAACGCTGCACGTCAAGCACCACGTCAGATTCTCGACGCTCACTCCTGCTCGTCTGAACGTGTTGGAGAATTTTGCGACCTCGGAGCGAGTCTCGCATAACGCGACCGAGGCGAAGATTATCCACGCGCACGACTCCTGGAGGCAGACAGGTGAGTCGTCATTGACTTGGGGTCATCGCTCCAATGCTCATGGTAGTGGGACTGTTCGGAGACCGACACGAAGGCTCGCACCCGTGGCGCCGCTTCATGCTATCTGTCATCGAGTACGTTGTCCGGGTCCCTCTAGGCCCCCCGCGGTCCAGTATCCATGGCGCCGCAAGGGCTTGCGCAGATGCCTTGTTCGGAAACTCTCAAGACCGGCTAACTAACATCAGCTTCTTCGCCCTTAGCCTTCCAATTCTGATCCTCGACGTCTTGTACTGGTATACGAGGCAGACACCCACCGGCGTATCCCACATCGGCACGTTGCTGAGTGGATTGTATCTGGTCGTGCAAGCCAGCAGCCTCGTCGCGTGGAATTACTCATCGCAAGATCTTGGATCGGCGTTTGCGTCTCTCGTATTTGACGGGTTGGCTTGCGTGCCCGCCTTCTTGATGCTCAAACTGGTTTGGCCCCTCGAGTGGGCTGACGTTGGGCCCACACCGGACAAGGGCAAATGGAAGAGGTGGTTCTCGGGGTGGAAGAAGGGTATGAGACGGACTCGCTGGAACCATCGAGAACGACGGAACTTGCGGATCGAGGCAAAGGTTTCGTGGCTGCGTGTCGTAGCGGTGAGTCTCGACAGGGGGACGCGCGGTCTGCCCGCTGTTCTATATTCCTCGCGCCCTCCCTAGCTTCCTTCGGCATGCTGTGGACGTCGCTGATGTTCAGCTACTCGTCGGCTGTTACATCGTCATCTACGTTCCGTCGCATTTCGGTCTGCAGGTGATCTCCCCTGTCGCCTCTGAATCTCTCCCCGAAGATCAGCAACGATGGTACATCTCAAACCCATGGGCGGCTGTATACGAGGCGTTGCGAATGGCCGGGACAGCGTTACAACTTTATCACAATACGCAGACCCGGACTTTCGCGGGTGGATACGCTCTAGCTGCGCAGCTCTCGGCGATCAAGGCTGTGCTCGACCTGGCGTGGCACATTCCATCCATAATAGGGGTGTACGACGCGCACCCTGGTGTGCAGCTGCACGAGGCGATCAGCCTCGTCTTGGTCTTTGTTGCCGCGCGGCAAAGTAAACAGTACCCGAGGGTGGAGCAGGAGGTCAAGGGCGACGAGGAGGAAGAGGACGAGTAGATATCCAAGAAGCTTGGCAAGGGGAGGCGGGTCTCAGTTGTTAGTATACTTCATGAAAGACGACCGCTGAAGATACGTCCGAGCCGACAGGTAGAATAATAGACCGGAGATGGAATGCTATCTTGATAATTCAGAGAGGCGATGCATCGTTGAACCACTCATTGCGACGGTGACTGGCGCTATGATATACACCATGCTCTGTCAACACATCCGACGTCGAATCGCTCCTCTCCCCCTCCCCTCCTCCCCTCCCCCTCCTGATGGTGTGGTACAACATGTGATC
>JAHXHD010000346.1:0-14352 GCA_019857685.1 Papiliotrema terrestris | reverse complement strand
AGCTTGCGTAGGTGCTGTATGGAGAGTTGCAGATTGCTCTTTGCGCAGTGTTTGTTGATCACCAACCGGATAAAGCTTCTAATATGACGTCTATGAGGAGAGCAGCCGAGTGAGGGAGATGGTGATGGCCAGATGGAGAGAGAAACACGGCGCCGGCGATATGGTTCGGTTGAGATTGAAATGTTCTTTGTCTGATTTTGCATCCAATCGAGATCAAGGGAAAGCCGAGAGAAACACAACAATGACGTCAGATAAACACCGGACGGTTTCTCTTGGCATCCAGTTCCAGGTACTGCGGATATAGGCAGATCCTAAGAGGTATAAATATACATGCACGCATTCGGTCCATTACAGCACAGCTTGTTCTACGTCGTCCTATGGGCACCAGTCTCCCTACAACACCTTCTCGATCTCGCTCCTCAGCGCCTCGGGCTTTGTGCCCGAGCCGTATCGCCCGACCAGGTTGCCTTGACGGTCGATGAGGAATTTGGTGAAGTTCCTGCGACGTGAGCATGTCATACAGCCTCCGACATCGAATCGACGCACCACTTGATCGGCGCCACGCTCTTGCCCTTGGCATCTTGCAGCTTGAGCCACGCAAAGACGTCGTTCATGTTCTTCCCATTGACTTCGGACTGAGCAGTCAGCGGCCACTTTATGCGCACAGTGCGATAGCACTCACCTTCTTCATCAAGGGGAAGGTCACACCGTGGTTGAGCTATGCGTGAGCATGTATGCAGCGTCGAGTTGGATGGAGAAAGCAACGGCGTACCTGGCAGAAGGAGGCGATCTCGTCGTCCGTTCCTGGGTCCTGTCCCGCAAACTCATTCGACGGGAATCCGAGCACGACCAGCCCTCTGTCCGCAAACTCCTTGTGCAGCTCCTCGAGGCCCGTGAACTGTCGGTCAGCCGCCATGCAATATCCGACCTACTGCGTGACGCACTTGTGGTGTGTAGCCGCTGTCGTCAGCGTCGTCGTCGAGGATGTCGACAAATCTCTCACCATTTCGACGCCGTGTTTACAATCAACGTGACTTTACCCTTGAGCTCGTTCTGCCGTCAGTCCCAGGGCGATCAGTCATCCTATGGCAAGCACCGACGCACAAAGTCAAAGTCTCCCTTGGTGCCGGGCAAGTTGGCCTTCAGGTCGAAGAAGCTCTGCTGGCCCCGGGCGGGGTCGATCGACTCGCTCAAGAAGCCTGAGATAGTGCTGAGGAGGTTGACCATCGTGCGGCGCTGGCAGTATGTATGTGGACGGACGAGACGGGCGGCAATGATGGCAGATGGATGCTGCTGTCGTGGTCTTTATATAAGCAATCAAAGGACGATGCGGCGGATGGAATGTGAGGATGGGAGGATGGGTCGACGCATCGATAATAACTTACTTTCCGGCGATTGAACTGGGTCGGTACGGGGCACGCCGTTTGGATCTCGGCTTTCGCACATGCCCGAACTTTAGAGGTGCACGGAGAGCGGCGAGGGCCGGCCGCCGTGCCACCCTCCCGGCCTTTGCTCTCCCAGGGCGCAGAACAGCCACCGGCCATGGCGAGCAGGCGAACCTGATCCGCACGGAACATGCATGTGAACGCGTGTGCGTGGCCGCGTGTGCTTACCTCGTCGCCTACAACACGTTGCGCAATTGATGACTCATCGCATGGCAAGCGGTGCCTTGTCGCGGTGGTGGTCCCACGAAAGCATGTTCGCCACTCGTTTGCCACTCAACAGTCAGCCGCTGATGTATCTCATACCGGTCCAGGGGTCCCTGCTGGTGGAGCCGGAGTCTCGCGTCCACGTCGCTGGCGTCGAAGCACCTCAGGCGCTCTGCTGTGGCTCAAAGGGCCTTCTCGGAGCTCGGGGCGATTTGGACGCGTCGCCTCATCATGTCTCCGCGAGGACAAGCGCTGCCAGATCCCTTCGCTGCCTCTAACCAGTGAATTAGTCAGCTCAACCCCCCAAGGCTCGGCGGGAAGAGGGATGCCCGCGACCGAGTCGGGCAACCTCGACCGTAATGCGACAGCATCCGTCCCCGCGGAGCTGCGCAATTGCCCATGCCATGACATTGGTCATCACACCGGCCTCAACGAGAGGGCGGCCCCGCATGGTGTGCTCGAACTCTGGGCCAAATGTAAAGACGAGGTGACGCAACGATTCAATGGACAGCCTCGCACTAAGATCGCCGCGGGGGAGCGTAACGAAAGAAGCCAAGTCATTGCACACACGGCAACTAGCGGGGGCCAGAGTGCTCGTTGACGAGCCAAAGGCAGGAGGAAGACCGGGTATCCTCAAGTCAAGGTAGAAAAGCGCGGACTTCACATGAGCCGCCGACCGTACCATTCCGGCATGATCAGACGGGATAGTGGCGCATGCCTCGAGTGTATAAGTGTCTCCATCGTGCGACTCTGGGATATGAACTCGGCGTGGGAGCGGACAGCTTCGCTGCCCGAGGACCCGCGCAGTCTTGGAGGTTGAGGCTTTCGTTGGGAGCGAGGTTGTGTGATGCGTAGAGGGAGCCGGGGGAGAGCACATGCATGGAAGCTGTCAGAACGGCGCGCCGATTTCCCTCCATCCCAGGTTTCACCCCTCCTGCCCCAGATTGGCGCCGTCCTCCCGGCGTCAACCTCACGATCACTCGTCATCCTTCTTCTGCGCGTACTTGAGCAGCGCCTCTCGCGGGTCTTCCGCGCCCTTCCGGTCCTTGAACACCGTCTGCACCATGCTGGCCGTGGCACTCGCGCCCAGTCTTCCGCCCCTTCCAGCACCCGTGATCGGTTCCATGGGCTTCATCTTCTTGCCCCGCTTCTCCTTCTGGTGCAGGCTCTCCCCATACTTCTCATCCGCGAACATGGGCAGCGCGTCCGGCGTGAAGATGACGGGCTTGAGATCGGCAGAAGTGAACGAGACGTCACGCGGTGCGGTCCTCTTGATCTTGGACAGCGGGAGAAGCGCTCCGTGGATGGACAGGCGTGGCGAGTACAGGACGTGCACTGCCCCGGTCGACATCGTCGCGAAGATCTGGGGTCAGGGTCATCCTGGGCATGCACCTGCGTCATGTCCGGCTCACCTGGTTGATCCTGGAATGCCACAACACTCGAATGACCGTACCATCTCCCACGGGCGTCCGCCTTTGCTCTCGCAGATCCTCTGCGTCGAGGAAGATGATCGAGCCCTTCTCGCCTGGTGCAGCCGGCGGCAGTCCAGTCAAGATGCTCCGTCCATCCGGCGAGAATGTCAAGCTCGTGTCGGGATACCGGTTCTCCAGGTCAGCCGCGACGGCTAGAGGTTTCCGCATCGACTTGACGTTGAACACTGCCGTCAAAAGGAGCTCTCATGATCAGACCCCACTCACGCTTGACCGTGTTATCCCCGCCCCGGGTCGCGATCCTCGTCGAATCCCGCGAAAACACGACAGACGTCGTCTCGGTATCCTTCGCATGGGCCGTTTCGCAGCTGTAGTACGGTCTGGCGAAGTTCGAGTCGGTCTTCCACACATGCAGTGAGCCGTCCATGCAGGCTTGGCGTGAGCTGAGGGTACGACAACGAAGGGCCGAGCTTACCCCCAGCGATGAGCTTGCCGTCCGGGCTCCAAGCACACGAAGTCACCCTCGTCCTTGCTCCCCGCTCTTTCGACCGCACAACGATGACATGCTTCTGCTTCCATCGGTCGTTGAGGTCCCAAATACTGCACGTCAGCGATCGATCTCTATCAACATCTAGTTCGAGGACATACCGCAACGTCGAGTCGTTCGAACACGTCAGGAACAGGTCCTTGTTCGTCGGGTGCCATGACCCGCCGTTGATCTCGGCTGTGTGTCCTCTTTGCGTCAGCTCAACACGGCCCACTTGGCTTGTGGACCCACTTCGTGTTCTTCATGTCACGCAGGTACACATCACCCCGAACGAACTCTTTGCTGCCGGTCAGCTGTGCATCCGAGCCCCGCGCATCACGCACGCCGTCTGCTCGTCTCCGTCTCGGCCGAACACCTTCGCTTGCAGCGACCCCGAGATGATCAACAGATTCTGCCCGTCCAGCGAGTAGTCGAGATCCCGCACCTGCACTCAGTCTTGGTCGAGTGAAGAGCACCACCGTCACGCACGTAGTAGTTCCCGTTCGCCTCGAACGACTTGAACGGCTTCAACCGCGAGTCCATGCCTCCAAAGTCCCACAGCTTGGTATCGTAGTCATGGCTGCCCGTAGCGATACGTGCACCCGATGGGTCTACAGCGATCGCCGAGCAGATCTGCGCCGTCAACATTTGCTCGGCACGCCAGCACATACTCGGCTCACCTTCGTATGATCCTTCAACACGATCTCATGTGATATAGGCAGCTGCTCCGCATCATCCCCATCCTCGAACCCCTCATCCTCATCCTCGTCCTCGTCCTCTTCTCTCTCCTCATTCGTGCCGTCCTCACCCGCCTCGCCCTCGGCTTTCCGCTTCGACCCGGCAACAGGCGAAGGCGGTTTCGGACCGATGTCGTCCTCGTCCTCTTCTCCGGCCCCCTCTGCCGTGGACGGCGCAGCGTGCGGCAGAGGCGGGGGAGCAGACGGTCCGGACACAGGCTTGGCCTCCTGCTGTGGAGCAGGACGAGATGCTGGGATGGACTGCAGTCAGCATCAGCACTTGCGAGGCGCGACACGGGGCATACGCACAGAGTCATCGTCCCGCTTCGTCTTGTCCACTTTTGCTTGAACACTCGACCCATGGTTCTTGGCCTTTTTGCCAAAGGCCATCGGCAGGCCCATCGCGTCCATCTTGCCGACTGTATGCGCTGGTAGGTATGTAGCCGAGCCGAAGGTGAGAGTACGAACGAGGCTCAGAGTAAGTGGTTTGTGGACGGTTCGAGGGCGTTCGTGGTGTTTTGGCCGGGTGGAGGTTCGACGGTCGCTCGGTCGGGTCGGTCCTCGCCACCGACCTCGGGCCCCCCTCTAGGGATACCGCTGGATCCAAGTTGGAAACACCATAGGGTGCATGTCTCTATCGACAAGGGAGCCCGCATGTGCACAACGAGATAAGAGGCGGCAAGGTCATTCTACCAAGATACAATTCCACGCCTGGCCGCGGCTCTTCCCTCCCGCCCGTCCCGCCATAGACCGCGAAAGGCAGCTCGCTCCCTCGGTACGGATCACGCTGCCAGACAGGCTTGCACACACTGATCTGTCAAGGGGCCGGCCGAGGTCGTCCATCCGGACTGGGGAGCGGCGTATCCGGCAGTAGCCACAATCATTTGTAATACTCCTCCTCTTCCGGATCCTCCCCGACTACCATCAGCTCAGTCGGGCCGAGGCGTGCAAGAGCCTACCAATCTCCAGCGGCTCGCCATGTCGATACCTCGCCGGGCTGGGCTCTCGTCCAGGCGTCAGATCAAACACTGGTGCACTCATATCTGGAGGACACAGCACCTCGTCCCTCGCCTCGTCATCGTCGACATCATCCGCGACGTGATGGTTTTGACCCTCGTCGTCATGTACGTCCCCACGATTATCATGCTGCAGGCCCAAGCCTTGCCCCCCATGTGCCGGCCTGGCCACATCGTCTTGCTGCAGCAGCTTGAACGGCGAGCCCTCCATCCGGCCATGCTCCTCGCTCTTGAACCGCGACCGGTATTCCGCCTCCTGTTCCTGCGCAAATGAGATCTCGCTGTCGTCCACCTCGCTCGACCCGCCTTCCGTCCCATCCGTCATGCCGGTCGTGCCGGTCGTACCGGCCGTATGTGCCGTACCAGTCGTCAACACCGAATCCCGATACCCATCCACGATACCCGTGATCGTATCTCGCTGCCATGTCGGACTGGGTGCAAGCAGCTCGGCTGTATCCGCTCGATCCCTCAGCGGGGGTACGGGCCCTCGGTCGTTTTCCCGATCGCTCGAAGCTCTCTTCCCCTCACCTAACTCCTCCATGACTCCGGCTCCGATGGACGGCATGGGCTTCCGCCGTTCAGATCCCCAGCTCTGAGTTTCTGCACCCATCAAGGGCGTAACGGCTTCGACTTCCGCGTCGCTCCCGCTCATCTCGGGCGAATGGGTCAGACCCATATTGAGCGGAAAGGGCTCGCTGCATTGCGTGCGCGGGGCGGGGTGGGCTGCGGATGTGATCTGACGAGGCGGCGTCGGGGAGGGGTGCCGCGCAGGCGAGTGGGGCGTGACGGGCAGACCCGCCTGCTGCGGTGGTACAGGCGATGCGGCCGGTCGCCTGCGGGGTTGAGCTGGCCCGGCATCCTGTCGTTCCATCCGTCTCGCTCCATTCGCAATCAGTATATCTGCGATCAGCCTCGTCTAGGCGCAACACGACCACCTCACCCATCCACCTATCGTCGCCCTTTCTCTCGCCGTCGCGAGGCGAAGTATCAGGACTGCTACTGCTGAGTCCGCTCGCGCTCGCCAGCTCAAAGTCGACCTCTTGCCCTCGCTGGATTTTGGCCCGCTCCCGCTGTCCCTCCTCCGTCTTCACGCGCCGTACGACACGATCCTTGTTCTTGCTGAAGAAGTTCGGCTTGCCTTCGACAAGATGCCCGCTCCCGTTCGATACCGATCTTTCCGGTCGGGCCGCAGCACGGGGCGCTGGCTGTGACGGACCTGAGGAACCTGCCGGCGAATGCGGAGCCCGACTCGTTTCCCACACGCTCGCGCGCGGCGGCTCCGACTTGGACGCCGTGATCCTCGTGGTGTTGTTCCGGTGCAGCATCCGGTCGAACTCGTGGTCTTCCCAGCCGGACTGTCCGCGCCCGCCCTTGGTCGGCGAGTTCGCGTTGTTCCGCTTCTTGCGCACGTTGAAAAGCGTCGCGAACGTGCGTTTCTCCTGCGGATTGGCGATTGCCAGCTGGTACTCCTGGCCGTCAGGTAGGCTCGGACACGCAGTGGTCCAGCTCACGGCGGGGACCTTCTCCTCAAACAGAAAGTACAGGTCAGACGTGCGCGGGTCGCCTAGCGGATCATGCGTGTTGTCCTGTGGGCGAGATGGCATGGCTTTGTACTCGATCTGCCGTTAGACCACAACGGCTGGATGGCTTTCGCACTCACCAGAGCCCAGGACGCCTCGCGGAACGTCAACTCGTCTTTGTCGATCCAGCCTCCGCCGACCCCCCAGTCAGCCCACCAATCCACGAAGCTCTCCTCGATGTACACCCGTCCATGCTGATCCGCCCTTGCATGAGGATCCACTACATCCGCTCCGACTCTCGGCGTCGTATCGTAATTGAACGGGGTCGCTTCCTTCTGCGACTTGTGCAACCGTCGATGTAAGTCTTCGCGCTCTTTCGGCCAATCATCGATCGAGCTGGACAAGGGCGTCGCGAAGGACAGTGAGACGTCGAGCATTGGATCGGTGCGTGTGAAGCCCCCCGTTGACGCCGCAAAGTCCGTCCACTCCATCGTCTTCCTGAGATCGGTGACGCTCTACATCTCAGCCGTACTTCGCGGCAATCTCTGGCGCAGCTCACCATCTTAGCGCTCTCATTCAGGTCGAACTGCAGCCTCTCGCTCATATCCTCCTTCTTTTCCGGCGCCAAGCTGAGGTCAGGCGCATCGAAGCCTGCCTCTTCGAATATGCTCCACTCTTTACCGGCAAGACTGCCCCATAGCACTCCCTGCCCGTCGTCCGTTCCTCCGCCAAATCTCTTCTCCTCTCGTCGATCCGCCGTCCGCGGTGGCCGTGCCTGCCCGTACGAGAACTCGCTGCCGGAAGCAGGCGAGTTCGCAGGGAGTGGTAACCGATCCTTCACTGCCATTCGCTTCTTCCATCCCGCGCTGAACTTGGGCCGGCTCGCTTCGCCCCGCCGCGCTCTCAGCAGTACCCGTTCCCATGCGAACCAGGAGTCGACATCGTTCGTCCACAGTTCGGCGGCGGTGATCAGGTCTTTGCTGTATGCGCGTACGATCCGGCTGGCGCGTTCGCATCTGACGCTTCGTGCGCCGCAGCGGGGAGTTGCGCGGGCCAGGTCCGCGTCGGACGCGACCATGGCCGGATAGCCAGTCACCCATTCGCGCAGACGACCAGGAAGGTCCGTCACGCCCAGTCCTTGCCCGCGGCCCGTCCAGCGAATGTATGACAGGAGCAGATGTTCCGTTGCAGAGGCGGCGCGGACGTACGAGGCATGGGCGACCAGGCAGGGCGAGCTGGTCGGAATGTCGAAGAAGAAGGGGGCGAAGAGGGAGGACAGGGCGTGCGGTGTCAAGCCGGACAAGTGTGAATGCGCAGCGAACCGGGAGAGCAGGGAAAGGAGAGGAGTGACGATAATGTGGTACACTTTGGCCGGGACGATCGCGGACAGGTAGGGAAAGCCATCATGGGGGTAGTTGGCAGCTGGACGTTGGCTGTGCTCCACGATTTGTGGGACGAACTAGCTCACCTCTCTCGCGCCCGCGCCATTCTTCGTACCCCTCCCACTCCAGCACACCATGCGATACCTCTCTCGTACCCTCTTTCAGCCGTGCGATCCTGCTCAATGCCCAACGTAACATCCAAGCTAGCTCGTGTTCGCGCGCGAATTGCAGGTCTCTAGTCCATGCGTCGCGTTGGCTCGTGCTACTCGACCTGCGTGTCAGTGTCACCCCTCACAAGGAAGCCGCTCGTGCTGACCGCAAGCAGTCCAGGTACGACTGGATGAGCGTTCGTACCCGCAGTGGACTTAGTTCGAGCGCCTGATTAGAGAACAGCAGCGGCGTTGTCAACGCTGAGATGAGCTCTGCGCGAGGATCATGCACCGCCTGGGCTCACCTCTGTGCTCCAGCTCCTTGCCTACGACTTTCACCACGCTCCCCACCTCATCCAGAGCTAGCGTGACCTTTGCCCCGATTCCGCCCAGAAACCCATAAGATCTCGGCTTGGTCACTTCGTCCTGGCTGTACGCGAACGAGTCGATCGAGTTTGCAGCCGTGATGGTAGGCAGGCGCGTCGGCGCGAACGAGTACTTGGGCGGCAAGATGGGCGGCGTGGCGGAATCAGCGTACGGAGATGCTGGGAAATCGAACGGCGCCAGGGGAGTGGTTGAGGGCGCGGGTGTGCGTGGTCTGGGCGTCAGCTCTGTTGGAACCGGAAGGGCGTGAGAAGCTCACGGCTGCGCATGTTGGAGGCCTCCGAACTCTGTGTATGAGACGATGCGAGGTGATCCTGGAGCGTCGGTACCATGTGCGAGAGCCGCGCTTGCGCGATCTCGCGATGGGACGGAGAACGATTTGGCAGGACTGGACGGCTTATCTTTTCGACTGGCCGATTTGAATATCGAGGGCATAGTCGAGGAGACAACGTGAGGGAGGGTGAAAGGGTTGACACGGGATGTTGTGTCAATCACAGAGGGATCAGCTCTTGAGTCGACGAAGGAGAGGCGTTCCGGCGAGTCGCTGTGCGACCGACGTGTTGATGCGGAGACGATTCCGCCAAAGGACGTCCCCAACAGTCCGACCAGCCGCAATGACGGGAACCGGTCGATCACTCGCCGAACCGTTTCGACAGCCCTCCGCAAGCTGCTTGCTTCTGTGCGATTTCCCAGTGATGGGGCCGGATGCGGTTCGAGCTCGGAAGGGGTGAGGTGGGTTCGTCACCGACAGTCCGACGACGTGGTCAAACGTTTGACACCGGTGTTCGTCTCACTGAAGCAGAAACACGAAAGACGTTGATCGTCGTCGTAGCGGTGGTCTGTGAGATGATCAAAGCGATAACGTTGCCCATCAAAACAAAACCTTCGGCTCCTCCTCCGGAACGGCTTTATCGAGGTGTCGATGTGTTCGGGTGTTAGAAGATTTGACAAAGTGATATGGCGATGAGGAGCCAGATGCATGATGGATTTGTCCGCCGGGTATGAAGATCGCTGTGAGGCGAGGGATGCAGCACCATTGTGGCCCGAAACGCTGGCTGCTGCTGCCCCTCCCCCCCCGGCGTGTGTGTGCGTTGACCTGACGTTTCGCGTCGACAAGTCGAGGGTCAGTGCGAATATGAAACGAGGCACAAAAGTCGATTTCAGGCGTCAAACGGGCAGACTGGCTCAAAGGGGGAAACACGCGGCTTGTCGATGACGAGTGGCGCGCGGCGACAGGCACGAGTGGCACAATGCAATGAATGCACATAAAAGCCGGCTGGGCTTGCCGGATTGCATAAATGGGACAAGTATATACAACAGAGTACGGGTCGTGGATCATAATGGGTCTTGTCTGTCGGGTGTGGTCCTGAACATGCTTTGGGTCGTAGTATCGGGCGTGGTCGTGAACATGTTTGCGTCGTGATGTCGGACGTCTCGAGTCGTATCCAAGTGGGCATTTCACCTGGGGCGCTTCACGGTCGTGCAGAATTGGTAGAGCGCCGAGACGCGATTCTCGTGGGTGAGACCCTGGAACGAGAGACCATAGTGTTGACACCACAGAATCGACGCCTGCTGAGTGGGACCCATGATTTATGCTCCGCTTGTGAGAGGCTACTGTGAGCCGCCGGCGCACAGACGCTGCACAGACCTACAGGCATGGCTTCTCCGGTTTCTGGGTCGAGGGGCGACAATGCCCCAAACAACTTTGAGGACGGAATAGGCTGAAGGTCTTCGTGCGCAGTCTCGTGGGCGCTGTAGACCTGGGTAAGCTAAAGGACATGTGACTTCAATTCCACTTACTCGTGCCATGAACTCGGCAGTCTGGTTTTGCGAAGCAATTATCGTCTGAAGCAGCTCCGTGTGTTGCTTCAGCTGTCTGGACACTGAATCCATCTGCATAGAAAATGACTTCATCTGTCCAGAAATTGTATCCATCCACAGGGTGGGGAACTGCAGCCAGGGTGCGTGCCGGAGAGCTGTGATCAGCATCTATGGTGGAATCTCGCGCAGGCTCACCTCCTTCCAGGCTCAGAGCATGTATAAAGATCTTCCGCCCTCGCCTGACTGCATGAGACTCGTGAAATTTCGTGTGGTACAGCAGTCGACTCAAGGCGTCGTCCACATGATCGGCGATGGGCGTGATGATACCGGATTCCAGCATCGGGCCGATGATGGGATCGCCTTGCCACAAGGGTAAATCTCGGAACACCTGGGGTATGGCGATAGTGTGAGCTGGAGGCGCAGATGATAGCGAGCTTGAGGATGTGCTCATGGAATCGTCGCCTGTTTCGCCGGACATGGTGACCGTATAGCTTGTCAACGAGGACGCGGGAGACTACGGCAATAAGTGCCCGTTCAGCCAGAGCAGGTTGACGGTTACAATGGGTAAAACTCGGCAAAACTACTGGTTCACCCGGGGATGCTGGCCAGGCCCCCGGGCCCCGGGTCGAGTGAGATCCGCCTTTCTCAGACCATCACCGCTTCCGCACATTAACACTTCGGGCATCTCTCCATTACCCACGCACATCACACCCTCATAATCACTTCGTCCTCATCAACGGACCCCAACTTCCCCCCAAACCGGCTACAAAGGATCATCCGTGCACACGCTCAGAGTGACTCGCGGGATCGACGTGAATACCGCTCAGCCGCCGATCAACAACCAGGTTTCACACATGCCGCAGAGACCAGCAGACTTGCAGATCGCCTCCGGGGAGGCGACGTCGACGCGTGGAGACTTGGAAGCAGGCATGCAACAGCCAACACCGACTACCGCTCAACAGGGCGCGGGAAACGACGCCGCAACTCGGCCCGCTCCCGCACGTTCCTACTCGCTAGGCATCTCCATGCCGTCTTTCCTGCGCACATCGACGACACAACAGCCTCCCAGTATTCTCCCACCTCCCGCGACCGCCGCCGGATCCAATGAGACTGCGAGTCCCCAGTCCCCCGCGCAGGCAACGGTGCGGCGGAACCGGGCGCATACCGTCTCGGTATCGCTTCAGCCTCCACGAGCCCGAGCAGGGTCGGACGCGGGACGAACAGGCACTCCCACGGGCACACAGCGGACTCGAAGGGGTAGCATACTCGGGCGAGGCAGCCAGGATCGGAACAGCGGGGAGAGGCGGCGGAGTCTCAGCAGGGCGAGCAGGGATGGTACGCCTGAGCCTGTCCAATTCGACTTGCAGGAAGGCGAAGAGCAACGGGGACTGCATGACGAGGTTGTAGGGATGCTGGACTGTATCGACCCGCACGTTTCGACTGGTGTGTACCGCATGACCCATACTAAGCTCTGCTGATGTACAGTGAATCACCTGCAGAACATGTCAAACACGCTCGTGTTCCCCCATCTGCCTGCGCTGTGGAATCGGCGACCGGAGGTTGTCCTGCCCCATACACCCTCGGACGAGTCGATACAGTGTGTCCTCTTAAGTATTGAGCCAAACACAGGCTGACTAGTAGACCTCTCACAGCCGCAGAAGAAGATCGTACGGCCAACCCGACTCCGCCGTCGACCGTTCGCCGCCGAGCTGGGACGACCCGGTCCCGTGCTTCGACCGTATCGCGCCTGTTCCCGCCGACAGCGGCGACGCCCACATCTAGCGCGTTCCCTTACCCGCCACCAAATACTGGATCCGGCTTCGCTCCCATCCCGGAGGGTTCTCCACCCGTCACTCCCGGCCTGTATACAGGGCCTCAACCTTTGGCCTCGCCCAACCAGATCGCCGAGGAGATCGAATTGGAGGATGACGTCGAAGAGCTGGAGAAGGATCATGATCTCGACAAACATGTTCGTCATGTGCTTACGCGAAAGAGCAAGAAGGAGAAGGCCAAGCGGATGCTACAAGGTTTGTGGACATACGTGAAGACGCCGATGGGCTTCGTTGTGGCCGTCTATGGATTTCTGGTGGTATTCTGGGGTGCTGCCATTGTGCTGTTCCTGTTGGGATGGATCCCGACAAATAGCAAGAACACGCAGGATATCTGGGTCGGTGAGCTCACTTCGTCTGGGTATGTTGCGTGAGTCTGACGGCAGAAATCTCGTCGCAGGTCGAAAATGGCTTGTTCACGGTCACCGGTGTCGGACTGATTCCGTGGCGGGCAATGGACACCTACCGTCAGTGGTTCTGGGCGAGAGCAGAACCGAGCTGACTTCAGGCATGTACGTTATCTGGCGCTTGCAACGCAAGGTCACGACTCGACGCAAGGCAAAAGGTCTGGAACCCATCCCCGACCCAAACGATATACCCGACCCAGCGAAGCAGAAAGATTACGTGTCGGTGCTGTCCGAGTACGAGCAGGCACATCTGCAATACCAGCAAGAGGAGTTTGCCAAGTCGCAGACCTGGTACAAACCTCACGCGACAGCAACTCATAAGGCCTTCCCGATTTCATGGGCTTTAGGAAACACTTTGGTGAGCGAAGCCCTACGGTCACGCTGTCGAGCTCACATTTAGCTCATGGATGGCAATTCGTTCTTCCAGTGCTTGTTGTGGTGAGTCCTTGTGATTGTCGTCCTGTTTGCTCGCTGACCCCCAGCGGCTGCATGTGGGGCATGAGTGAGTGGACCTACGACCGCCTTCAATCCTGGCGCTGATCTCAGACCGACACAAGAGACCTGCCTGGACGACCGGATCGCTTATCCCGCTTTCGTTCTTGTGCGGTATTGGGTGAGTCACAGCGCCACTCAATGCATGAATCGGTCCGAAGCTTATCCAAGCGCTGCTGTACTCATCTGGCGAGGCTCCGTCCGCACAAAGAAGAGCGTCTCGGTCGAGGAGAAGCTCCGCTCTGCTCTCGGCGTGTCTCTCGCTATCAGCGGTGTCCCGCAAACAAAGGACGGCACAATCATCACCGGCGACAACCGGGCACCCACACCCCCCACACCCGGCTCCAGCCGTTCGACCAGCGGGGAGACGGACGAGAAGAGGCCGTACGGCGAAGTGAAGGAGATCACGGCCGATGAGGCCAGAGGCGGTGAGGCCGGAGATGCAGGACGGGGCGGTAAAAGGCGCACGACTATCACAATTGGGAGCATTCCGGAGAAGCAAGACAGCGGGCGCAATAGGGCGAGTACGGTCGCTGCGCCAGGTCCATTGCCTCGGCGGACGCTGCAACCGCTGGGGCCGGCGATGCCGACGAATGCTCAGGAGGATGAGGTGTCAGCGGCGGGTGGGATGGAGTTGAGGGAGATTGCGAGTCAGCCGAGGGTTGCAGAGGCACATCAGCCGTAGGGGCTGGAAGCTTGTATCTTGCTGTTATTTCACGGGCAATGGGCATGTTGTTAATAATGGATCATGTTGCTGTGGATCGCTCTATGCCGAAAGCGCCATCGGTGCATCAGCGTTGTAAACCTCGAGCGCCTCGCCGGAGCTGCTTGCTGGACTTGGCGAAGAGGAGCTGACGGGATTTGAAGGGTCGCAACGCCGTTCCTGGCTATTCTTAGACGACTTAACCTTATTCGCATCCGATGACACGCCCCCTTCCCAGCCGATGCCCTGACGTTCCGTGCCGTCCGGGACATGAATCCTGTGCAAACGATCCGACCTCTTTGTTTTC
>JAHXHD010000345.1:0-23893 GCA_019857685.1 Papiliotrema terrestris | reverse complement strand
CCCCCTCTCCCCTGCCCGCTCCGCCTGTCAGTCACGCATTCACCACCACATGGACATACAGCATAGACTAGGCCTCTACTCACCCCTTACATCCTTGTAAACACCTAGACAAAATGGCTTTCGTTGCCCGAACCGCCCTCCGAAGGGGCTACGCGACCGCCGCCGAGAGCGTCAAGGTAGGTTTTACGGTGCAATAGGTCGACTTCTGGCGTTTCGGCCGTGCAAAGGGGAGCAACGTCGACGGATGGACCGGGATGGCATGAGAACTCTGCAGGGCATCGAATGGCATAACTTGCATGTGTGGGGGGTGCGGGAGGATTGTGAAGGAACGTCCGATGTCAAGAAGCCGCAGAACAGGTGGAAGGGACGGGCAGAAGCGGAGACGTCGGCACTCTCTTTGCACACCAACTCACGACAGGCTCCGATCCAGCTCAACTCGCTCACCGGAACCTACGCCACCTCCACCTACCTTGCCGCCTTGAAGAAGTCGCCCAAGGACCTCGACGCGCTCGCCAAGGACGTCGCTGCTTTCGATAAGCGAATCAAGGAGGATGAGAAGATCAGGCAGTTCATCCGTGAGTAGCTATGTGGACAACGTGCCAGTCAACACCGCTGATTGCGCTTCATCCTCGACGATCTCCGCTTATCACCCTCTCTCAATCATTTTGCAAAACC
Source organism: Papiliotrema terrestris (assembly GCA_019857685.1). Classification (NCBI taxonomy): domain Eukaryota; kingdom Fungi; phylum Basidiomycota; class Tremellomycetes; order Tremellales; family Rhynchogastremaceae; genus Papiliotrema; species Papiliotrema terrestris. Next base: position 23,218 of record JAHXHD010000345.1, on the reverse strand, counting down.
GTCTAACACCTGTTGAATCGTCGCCAACACCTCGCTACGCCAATTCCCGTTCGGACCGCAGAAAACCCCACCCTCTCCGCCAACGAGCGATCGAAGGCCCTCTCCACCATCCTCCCCTCGTCGTCCTCGCCCATCCTTCTCAACCTCCTCAACGTCCTGTCCGAGAACGGCCGACTCGCCTCGGCCGAGAAGGTCTTCGCTGACTTCAACTCGCTCATCGCTGCTTACCGAGGAGAGCTCGAGGTCGTCGTTACCTCTGCCGAGCCGCTCGACTCCAAGGCGCTCAGCAGGATCGAGAAGGCGCTGAAGGGTACGCAGGCTGCCGAGGGCAAGACGCTGCGAGTTACCAACCGGGTGAGTGGTTGTTTGGCGGTTGGCTAGGTGGTATTGGTCCCGCGGGAATGCGCGGATTGCGCAGAAGGTTACGCCGGGGCGAATCCAGAGGACACCTGGGAGATTGATTCGTGATTTCTCGGATGCTAATCTCAGGTCAACGAGAGTGTCATTGGCGGACTTTTGGTGGACTTCGGAGACAAGACGAGTGAGTATAATGGGCCCTACTTGCCGAGAGTCTTCCTAAAGTACAGTCGACCTTTCTGCTTCTTCCAAGGTCAACCGATTCAACGCTGCTCTTTCCCGTGAGTTCATTCAGGCCGGGCGGTGACCATTGCTCACAGCACAGAGGGTGTGTAGATGTGAAGAACCGGAACATATTAGGCATAAAATGCATCGGGATAGAAATGGCCTCTATCTCAACCGTCTGCGATCCCTCGGCCAATCTCGTCCGCGATGAAGTGTAGTTTGACAGAGTTATCTGCCGCCTGTATGTGCTGGGCTGTCTGTCGGCCCGATTGTGTCCCCTCGCTTGCGCTTGCTCGGGGAGGAGGTCAGGTGTTCAGACTCCACGCTAGGAGTAACCGGGCCCGGTCGTTGGGCTAACAGCCGTGAAGCTGTCAAGCATGACATACTCCCAACACTACCGGAGAAATCCCGGTACCTGTTCTAGAAGGCGCGTCAGCATGACTTGCTGCGGGACTGGTCTAGCTACAGTGTGCCCTTGCTTGCTGGAGGCGTAGTCCAAATCTGGATCTGACGGGGCTGGACGGAGACGCAGGCACACTCACACACGTTGCTGTAGGGCACGCGGCCCTTCCCCCTCCCGCATCGTTGGGTTCCTTTCGCCGAGGTCATGATGCATACCTCCCCCTTGTTCAACCCTGCTCGCCAGCTGACACGTCGCGGCTTATAGTTGGTCATCATTCATCATATCCACGGTTGCAACTGTTGTCATCTGTTCGTAGTTGTTCTGAACTTACGTCACGGATTCGCGCAAAGTTTGTTGGGCAACAGCAGCACTGCATGGTCGTGGCTGTTCTTGCTGCCGACTGCGAATTCACCTCGCTACATCGGCCAAACTTCACCCCAAGCACCTCCGACATCGTCAAGATACCCTTCCGAGCGCGTCACGCGATACCTCGACCCTTGCGGCTTTTATCCTTCGTTCGTATATATACCCCACAGCCCCCGCAAACTCGCTTGCGCCCACCACCAAGTTTTCCCCTGACTCTCACACCACCTGCACGATGCCGCGCCCACCGACGCTCGCCCGTTCAGACTCGACTATGTCTGCTGGACCGCCATCCGACGCAGCCGAGCCAGACGACAAAGCCATCAGCGACGTGTACCGCTCAGTCGAAGAGACAGGGTCGCTCGAGCTCGCCGCGAAGAAGCTGCAGATGTACGCGACGAAGCAGCAGGAGGAGAAGGACAACAAGTCGAAGCAGCAAAAGATGAGGCAGATGTGGGCGGACGATCCCGAAGAGGCGGGGTACATGGCCCAGGCGCACGCGGAGGATATGACTGAGGATGGCGAGGAGCGAGTCGACCAGGAGGAGCGAGAGATCATGCAGGAGGAGGTCGTGCATCTGCAGGAGGTCCTCCCGGGCTTATGGATCGGAGATTTGGTCGCTGCAATGGACACGAAAGGCATGCAGGAGAGGGGCATCGTGAGTCCCGTACCGTCTTGGCCATTCTGCTTTGGATCGTGACGAGAAACGCCGGACTGACATCAGACCAATGTCCTCTCCCTGCTCAGGCCCCGACTGGCATTCGACAAAGATCTTGCGGTTTACCCCTTGGAGATCGACGATGCGGCCGATACGGACATCCTGACACACCTGCCCTCCTGCGTCGCTTGGATACAAGAAGCCCTCGACAAGCGACAACGTGCACTCGACCCCGTGGGCTCGCCTTTGGCTCTCGACGACAGCGGTAGAAGTGCAGTCATCGATCCCATCGCGGGCGAGACGAAGCCCGGAGGCGTGCTCGTTCACTGTCAGGCCGGCATGAGTCGGAGCGCAACAGTCGTTTCAGCCTACTTGATTCAGACGCTGGATCTGGGTGTCGTCGAAGCTGTCGAGATGCTCAGGGACAAGCGACCGGTCATCGAGTGAGTGGCCGGAGAGTGTGACCTGGTACGAGGCTCATTTCAGCCCTTCTGAGACGTTCTGGTACCAGCTCGGACTGTTCTGGAACGCTGATGGGCGAGTCTCGCTCAAGGACCGCTCGACGAGGCAGTTTTATATGGAAAGGACTACAAGCCAATTCATGAGTGAGTCCTCCGCCCCCTGCCTCGCCAGCCTACTGCCGTCGTTACGTGAAGTGCTCACGCCAGACGGAGAAGGCGGCGCGCCGTCCATGGAGAAGATGGCCAAGTTTCCGGCGACGCCCTCTGACAGCACCCCGCCTACGCCTATGGGGGGGCTCGGCCGACGCAAGATCCGATGTCGCCAATGCCGCCGACACCTAGCGGTCCGAGAACACATGATGGACCACATTCTCGACCAGTCACCGGTCTCTCGTCCCCGCACCCCATCGAACTTTGCGCTACCCTCGCCTCGCTCATCGCTCTCTCAGAGCAGCGCGAACGAGCCTATACCCATATCCGAACGGGAGCGCCGCACGTCCATCGTCAGCGACGTCATCAACCCCTTGACCGGTCTTCCCGGCCGACAAACCCGCCACGCCAGCGTGTCAGCTCCCATTCCTCCACCGATCGATTCCGATGCCGGTCAGACGAACGGCCATCACTCGCAGAGCGATCCTAGCCCTGTCACGCCCGGCGCGATCCCTCATCCCAGGAAGAGCACCGCCCCGGGACTGACGCTCACGTCCTCGTCGCCTGACGCCCCGACGGCGCCGCGGATGATCTCAGATCTCTTGCCCGGCCGGGAGACAACGCAATCCCCGATGACCAGCTCGTCTGTTCACCACAAACAGTCTTCAGACTCGCTTGCCAGCTCTGCAACGGGGCAGATTTCGAACTCGGCCCCGAACTCGTCCGGACCCCGTCAACTTCGCTCAGCGGCCGATATCAACTCGAGCCTCCCACCTCACTTGCTCGCACTGCGAACAGCCGGCGGCGGAAGCATCTCGAATCTGTCATCGCCTTTCAACACCAGTCCAGCTTCGTCGCCCGAGAAGGAGACCTCGCCGCAGATGCCACACCATGCCTTCCCGCCCGCGAGCCAGGTAGTGGGCGTGACGCAATCGCGCAAACGAAGCGAGAGTGCCGGTTCAAACTCAGGTGCAATCGGAAGGAGGATGAGTCTGCTAGCCATGACGCCCAAGGCGGGGGGAGCCAATGGCGAAGGAAGTATCGCGGCGAGTGGACCGCCCATCCTCGTCAACCCGAAATGCTCGGGATACTTCGTTGAGCCCGTACGTAGTCGCGCTTAATCCGGATTTGATGGCTGATGCTGACGATAGCTCACCTGGATGGAACCGTTCTTGAAGAAGGGCGAGGTTTCGGGAAAGATTGTCTGCCCGAACGAGAAGTGCGGCGCCAAGATCGGGAACTACGATTGGGCGGGGGTGCAATGCGGCTGTAAAGAATGGGTAACGCCGGTACGTGCACTGCATTGTTGCACGCCTCTCTCGACGCGCATTGCTAACATTGAAGGGCTTTTGCATTAGCCGGAGTAAGGTCGATGAGGTGTGGTGATGTGGTACGGGGTAGAGTGCTCGAGGATTATACGACAAACGTGGACTTTGGAAGCTGACTACGGGGAAGAGCGCTGGGGCAAGGGTGTGTGGGCGGCCTCTGACGAGTCCCGGACGGCATACACGTGATGTCTGACGAGAACAACGCACACGATCTGGCAACGTAGCATTCACGACTTGGATACGTTTGGTAGTGGTCACAGCAATTCACGCGCATGGGACGCGCACGAGGGGTCAGAGCATAGGAATGTGCATGCATACGCGATATACGGGCCATGCACATTACGCTCTGCAGAGACGTTCTCGTGCGGTTTGGATTGCGCTTCCTACCCCAGGGGCGTCGGCGAGGAGTGACGGAGCACGGATGAGGCGCGCAGGTGTGAGGCACAAACCAGTCTGTCTCACCTTCGTGAGAGCAAACAACGACTTCGCCCTGCAGGACAGGCCAGCTGTGTTGCCTTCTCCACGTCGATAAACTCGCATATGCGATAGGAGCAGCCGGGCCGTCCAAAGCATACCCATCGGACTCATTCCGCGCGGACTGCGCGCTCAAGCACAATGCCCCGATCACAATCCCAGCTCCGCTCGCTCCTCGTGCTATTACTCCTTCTGCTCAGCTCCCCATCCCTCGCCCACCAACCGCCACACCACAACAAGCGCGACACCTCGCACCCTCCATACCTGTCCTCCTCGATCCGCCAAGCCCCGCCGCGCTCTTTCGGGCTTTTCTCGTACGCCCGCAACCCCGCGGATCTGGGGCCATACGATGCGCTTTTGGAGGTGCAGAATGTCCTCCTGCACCGCGGGCTGACAACCGCTCAGATGGGAGATAGCGTCATCCGGCCCTTGAACCAGGTTCTGGGGGACGTGACAGAGGTGGGAGCCAGTCAGGGCTCGCCTGGCATTCTGGAAGGCGCGGGACCCGGGTTGGCGGTTCCGCCCATCCGGGGAGGCCAGGTGTTGTGGTCTTACGAAGGTCAGAACGGACAGAGCCCTCGCCGCGCTTGGGAAACGAAGCGGTCGGAAGCCAGAGACGGGGGAGCGGGGGCGACCATACCGCGGAATCAGGACTTTGAGCGGCAGGTGTATGCACTGGGCAGGAGGTACGATGATGGAATGTGGCACCCAGAAGCCCCTGGAGGTGGCGCTGCGTACGATGACGGACAATGGCACGGGGACGAGGTAGTGAACAGTCAGAGCTGGAGCGAGGAGCAAGTCGGTGCAGAGAGTGTGGAAACAGGGGGAGCAGAGGATATGACCAGCGGGGGAGAAAGCACTGAGGAGGTAGACTCCGCGGTCGAGGCTCAAACGGAAGAAGCGGCAGTGGAAGCGGAAGAGCAGCCGACAGCTGAGCAGCCCCAGCTGGAGCAGCCTGCAGTGGAATGGTCAGAGGACAGTCCGCCTCCGGACACCCCTACAACGGAGCAAATCACCGCACCGAGCGACACTTCAGCGTCTGACCAAGCCACCTCCACGGCCGCGCCGAGCTTCTTCAGCGATATCACCGGGACCAGCTCAGTCGTGTACAGTGCCCCAGCTCCCGAACCGGCGACCACCTCTGCTGGCCCAACATCGACCCCGTCACTGGCACTCACGGCGACAAGCGATGACGAAGATGACGGCGAATGGGAGTGGGTGGAAGACGACGGCTCGCCCATGCCTGAATGCGACAATCCACCTCCCAGTGTCCTCTCCGCCTTGGCACAAATGCTGGACAGTTCGAAGTCGGAAGATGCCCCGCCCGGTGCGACCCTCTCCTCATCGAGTTCGTCGCCACCCCGCGTATCCTCCTCCAACACGTCAATAGCAGTACCGACAACGCAGCCACGGTTCGGGTACACGAGCACCAACTCTTCGATTCGGATCGGTCGACGCAGCGGGGACGGGTACGACGTCATGATGGACCGGGGGCTGCACGATGTGTTCAGGACGAACGCCCTCATCCCGCAAAAGCGGCGAAAGCAAAAGGACCAGGACAAGAATGGTAATTATGGGAAGGGTGGTGGTAATAGTGGTGGTGGTCGACATGGCCACAGGAAGGACGAGTCCGAATATGGCGCAGACGACGATGCCCGTGGCAGTCGCCACAGGAGCGGAGGCTATGATGATGGACGGTACAATGAGGAGTGGCAGAACGACAAAGCCTGGAATGACGATGAAGATGGCGGAGGTAGGGGCAGTACGAGCCGGACTGAGGAGTATGGAAGCGACACCAAGGCTCGACCGAATAGGCATGGCGAAACTGCTTCGGACAATGCAGATGACGAGGACGACTACATGTCATCGATCTCTTCCGACAGGTCAAAGAAGCATGGAAGCTACAGCGCGGGCTCAGCTTCCCAACAAAACTCGGAAGTCTCGCTGGGCGATGACTGCCGGAAGCTGGCGCAATTCTACGACGCGATGGGCGGCGAAGAGTGGAATCACAAGGCGGGCTGGGAAGATGGCGGCGATACAAACTGCTGTAGGTGGTACGGCGTAACTTGCCAGTCAGCCTCGACTGGGCCAAGCGGCGAGCAGGATCGGTGGCGGGTGCGAGGATGGAAAGACGACTATGGCGACGAGTATGGCGAGCACAAAGCGAAAGCTGGTAAAGGAGAGGCGAGCGAGTGGGATGATGAAGCGGGAGGCAGACATGACGAGGACGCGAGCGACGACGAGAACAACAGCGGTCGAGCGAAAGGCGGTGGCCGGAAGAGCAAGGGCGCAGACGAGCAGTGGGGTCGGGATGGTGAGGACGACGGCGACGACTGGTCAGGCAGCGAGCATGGTGGTAGAGGTAGTGCGACCACGCAAGCGCGAATCGGGGCTGGGCGGGTCATCGCTCTCGCTCTAGCGCAGAACAGCCTCAAGGGACCACTCTCAGACGCCCTCTTCGCGATTGAAAGCCTCCAAAGAATGTAAATCGAACAGTCGAACCGATTGAGCGTGCGCGAGGCTGATACCAGCGACGTCTCCAACAACGCCGTCACCTCGCTCCCCGACAGTTTCGCCTCGCTGCTCCACCTGACCCATTTCAAGGCCGCCAACAATAGCCTCACCGGTCCAGTCCCTTCATCACTAAGGTCCTCCCTGAGCCTGACGAATCTCAACCTGGCGAACACCTCGTTGTCGGGGGACCTGTCGCTCTCCATCCCCGAGCTGCTCAGCGTGTCACTGTCGAACAACCAGCTCTCGTCGATCAGCATCGTTGCGCCAAAGATCCAGCGGGTGTATCTTGCCAACAACGCTTTCACAGGGCCCTTACCGGATCTGTCGCAAGCGAGGGGGCTGACCACGTTCATCGCATCGAACAACAGCTTGTGGGTGACACCGAGATGCATGCGGGATACCCTAGACCGGATCGAATGTTGACATCAGTACGGGATCGCTCTTCGACTTGAATGGCTTGACAAATCTGACACACTTTGATGTTCGCGCGAATGGACTTACCGGTGAGTGGCGCGCTTGGGTCCGACCCCTTACGACCCTCAGGATCGAGCGACTCCAGCAGCACCTCCGAGCGGAGGACTCGGCTCATATTGACCATAGGCCTACTCCCCACCTCGTTCTCCAGCCTCAAGATCCTCGAATCGCTGTACCTCTCTTCCAACCAGCTGACCGGATCCGTGCCCTCGGAGTCCGCCCCGTCGCTCCTGACATCCTGCTCGATACAGCCCAACCCTATAACCTGTCCGTCCGATGCCGATCTCTCCGATCCCCAGTCCCTCGCTAGTCGATGCCACGCCTCGTGTCGCAGACCCCAAAAGGCCGGTGGCGCAGGTTCACGCCAGACCCGACCAGCTGGGATGCCGCCCATCGTCCAGAATATCCCAGTCGCACCTCTGCCCGGTGAGGCAGGACAGGCACAATCGCAGTCGCCGGCCCAAGCGCCGGGGAACCCGCAGGGACCCGGAGCACTCGCGGCGCCCTCCCCTCTGGGTGTTCCGCAGCTGGGTCTCCTGCCTCCGAAAGTCGTTTCGCCGGCTGTCGGAAGCGGATTCATCCCTCTGCAAAGCAATGGCAATCCACCCGCTGGCGGTGCCGCTACGGGACCAGCGCAGGCGGTCCATCCGCTTGTAGGCGAAAACACGACCGTGCGAGTCCCCAAAGGGTCCGCGGTGCACTCGGTGGGGATCTCTGCGGGCGTCGCTGTCGTATCACTATTCTTTACGATCATGACGACCATGACGACCTTCGCTACGTAGTAATGCCATTGAGAATGATGTCACACAAGCTGGATCAGCCGGCAGGCCGCAGCAAGTCGCAGTCGCGTTGCGGACGCTTTCTTAGCTCTCCGCACCGGTCTTACCCTCGTGCAGACGCGTGCGCGACGGCCCGCCCACCTGTCCGCGCCAACACGCTGTCGTCTGCGGCACTGTGCCTGTTGCTGCTGCTGAAATGACGAGAGCTGTCCCCATCAGAATACGCATACATCAGTCCGAAAGCCACGAGACATATCAATCCTTCTCCCAATCCTGGTCGCACTAAACGACGATGATGAGCATCGTGATCTTGATGAAGACGGGTCTCAATCATCATCGTTGACTATCTCAGCTGATCTCCGCCTCTCCCCCTCGGACTCGTCCACTGCGTTTTGTTGGTGTTGGTGTTGTTGGTTTTGGCATTGCCTTCAGTCGTCAGAAGACACTATGAACGACAAATGTGAGCGATGATGGAAGCGAGCGACGGAAGACGATTAGGCGACAGGAGCTTGTTGACCCATCTGGGCGTAGTACCTAGACGTCAGTACTTCACGTTCAGACATGAGCACGATTAGCTTACGCAGCGTAAGCGTCTTGTCCACCTGTTGGTGCACCTCCAGGGGCTCCGTAGCCCTGTTGAGGTCCGCCGTAGCCCTGCTGCGGTCCGCCGTATCCCTGTTGGCCGCCGTATCCGCCCGGTCCGCCCGGGCCCTGTTGGTACCCTCCACCGTAACCCTGCGGCGGGCCCTGTTGGTAGCCACCATGTTGAGGCGGTCCTTGTCCGACGCCTCGGAAATCTGATGTCAGCTACACTCTGCAACGCGGAGACTTTCAGCTCACTGTTCGTGTTCCAGTTCTCGGGAATACGCCATGGTGGCACCCTGTTGACGTCGGCATTGGGGTTGGCAATACCCGTGGCGCTCTCTCCCAGCTCCGCCATAAGCGCCGAGTACTCCGAGTCGAAGTTGCCCTGCTTGTTTTGAGACAAGCTGGGATCGCCTCGTCCTCGACAATCTCGCGCCATGTGTCCGGCTGCCATCAGCGCTGGAAGAGCGAGATTCCACCGAAACTCACCTCCACCACACAACCGACAGATGACGTTCGCGCTGTACATTCGCTGTTGCGGGCATTCCCATCTTCGGTGGCCTGTCGTTAGCTGTGATGATACAGTAAGATCCAAGCTCACCTTTCTCTCCACAGTTTTGACACAGCTGGTTCTCGTCGTCTCGCAGGGTACCGTTGAGCGAGGCGAGTTCTCGAAGCTGGTTTCGCTTGTGGTCGTTCTGGCCCTCGGGTGTTGAAGCAGCCTAGGCGTCAGTGGACGCACCGCAAGTGAAAGGTAAATTACGTACCGTCTCGATGACCTTGTTGATCAGAGCCACACAGGCCTTAACTTTGCGCTCGTCATCGGCCGTGATCAGACAATGCAGCTCATCGTCCTCGTCTCCCGCCCACGCATCAGGCCTCTGCTTGCCCTCCTTGACACTTCCTTTCCCTCGAATACTGATCTTCGCGCCTGATTGCCTCTCCATACTCTTCAAACTGTTTCCTCGCGGTCCGACCAGTAGACCGAAGAAGTTGATCTCCGGGAACTCCTTAACCGGGATGTACACCTTGTCCTGCGGACGGCCGAATTTTCGCGTACCGAAGACATCGGTGGGAGGTCGGAAGTTGGGATCGGCCTTCATTGCCCGATCGACGAGCTTCATCCGCTCGTCCTCGAGCTTCTGCTTGTATCGCAGCTCTCGGGTGTTCATGCGCCGACCATAAGCGTCGTATTGTGGGGGAGGGGACGGTGATCGCTGGCCTTCGGGAGGGACGACATCGCCCGTCCGCAGCTTCTTGTTGATCTCCTCGAGACGGACGTGAATGGCGTAGTTGTCGAGCTGCGCGCCCGTAATGGCGCCCGTGACGGCGGTGGGCAAACCTGCGACATCGGCCTTCTCGGACGCGTCACCCCATCGCGATCGACGCTTGCGTGGGGGTTCTGCTGCAGGATTAGTGACAAGCCGCGGACTCGACCTCGACGCAGACTTACCGGACGAGCCGGCAGGTTCCCTCACAGCGACTTCCCTTCCCCGCTCCGGTTCACGCCGGTCCTGGTCCCATCTGTTGCTCCTCTCCCGACCACCATCTCGATCATCTCGCCTGTCGTCGTACCTGTCCCTCGGCGCGTCCCTTTCATCCCTCCTGTGATCGTCCCTCCTTGCGTAGTCGTCCCGTCGGTAATCCCTTTCCTCCTTCAGTCGATCTCGCTCAACCCGTCCGTTGAAGTACTGCACATCCTCTGCCGGAGGACGGTTGTATGACGGTGCGCCTGAAGGGGGAGGAGGGGGTGCTTCTTCAGGAAGGCCGAACCGACGTTTGTTACCGAGGGGCACCTGGTTCGTCAGCAGTGGCAAACGGCCGCGCAAGGGAGAGCGAGCGGCTGAAAACGAGCGACGACTTACATCGTTGGTGCCGGATTTTGTTGCTGGTCTCCACATGACTGTTGGCGATGCTGGACTGTGTGTATGCTATACTAGCGTATGGAGGTATAGGGTATTGCAAGCTCATGAGCAAGCGCGGTCGACGGCGAGCACAAAGTCACCAGCCAACGCTCGGGTCGGAATTACCGGAATTGGTCAGGTGTGGCACTTCATATCGGGTGGCGACCCAGCCGAGCTGGTCTTTACATCCCGTCTTTCAGCTTCGGTCAACTTGTGTGCAGTCCGTCACCATGTCGTTGATCTGTAAGTCGGTTGCGTTCAGAAATTGATCTCAGCTGACACCCAGCCCAACCGAGCAGAATCTCACGCGAGGAGTACCGGAAACAAAAGGAAGAGGAGGCGCTGCGTAAAGCTGGCGAGGCTGTCCCGCTCAAAGATGAGCAAGGAAACGAGATTAACCCGCACATTCCATCTTTCATCACCAAAGCGCCATGGTACGCCGACACTGGCGCGCCTTCGCTCTCACATCAGCGGCTGCAGGAAAGTGACGCGCCTCATCTGAAGCTCAACGAGTGGTACGACCGCGGCGCCAAAGCCGGCCCCGCCGCGAAGAAGTACAGGAAGGGCGCATGTGAGAACTGCGGAGCGATGACGCACAAGAAGAAGGACTGCGTCGAGCGACCACGGAAGAGGGGTGCAAAGTTCACCGGCAAGGACATCATGGCAGATGAGGTGTTGCAGGACATCCAGGGCGACTATGATGCCAAGCGGGATCGATGGAACGGGTACGATCCCGCGAGCTATAAGGCCGTGGTGGAGGAGTATGAGGCCACCGAGGCCGCGCGGAGGGAAGCGAGGGAGAAAGAGGTCGATTCAAGAAAGTTTGAGTCCAAGGCGGTATCGAAGAAGGCGTCGAAGGACGGTACGGAGATTGGCGCGGATGAAGATTTCGGATCCAGCGACGAGGACGACGTGGACGAGGACAAGTATGCGGAGAGCGCAGACCAAGTCGGACAGAAGGTAGACACCAAGACGCGGATCACCGTTCGAAATTTGCGTATTCGAGAGGATACCGCAAAGTACTTGATCAACTTGGATATCGACTCGGCGCATTACGACCCCAAGACGCGGGCAATGCGAGACGCCCCGGAGGAGGGTGTCAGGCGCGAAGACGTGAGTGGACGCCTGCCACGGGATCTTTGTAGACGCATGCTGATGGCAGATGCGCTTCGCAGGAGACAACTTTGCGCGATACTCAGGCGACGCGACCAATATGCAGAAGCTCCAGCTGTTCGCCTGGCAATCGGGTCAAAGAGGAACCAGCGTCAACATCTCGGCGAACCCGACCGCGGCAGAGAAGCTTAATCGGGAGTTCTTGCAGAAGAAGGAGGCCATGAAGGACACGACCAAGACGTCTATCCTGTCGAAGTACGGTGGAGAGGAGCACTTGCAGTCATTGCCGCGCGAGCTGTTGACGGGTCAGACAGAGGACTGTGAGTTTGCTTCCGGCTGATCACTTTCAACAAGTGCTGACTTGCAGACGTCGAATACTCGAGAACTGGCAATGTAATCAAAGGGCGAGAGCGGGCGAAGGCGAGGTCGAAGTACGACGAGGATGTTTACATCAACAACCATACCGCCGTCTGGGGATCGTATTACGATCGGGAGAACGGTCGCTGGGGCTTTGCATGCTGCCATTCGCTTAGTAAGTCCCACTTTGTCTCCAACCGGCCAGGGTGGGTGCTTACGTTCCAGTCTCCGGATCGTACTGTACCGGCGAAGCCGGCAAGACGGCCGTTCAAGCCCTGTCCACCGCGGCCATACTCGCATCAGGATCCGGTTCAACGACACCGCCGCCTGAGGACACGGACCCCTTGAGGCGGAAGACGCTTGCGGAAGAGAAGGCTGAAGCCGAGGCGAAGGGCGAAAGTGATGCGGCCAAGGCACAGGACTCGCAACGGGCCGCCAACCAGCCGAACTGGGCAAAGCGCGTCGACCCGAACGACCCGGTCGAGCTCGACAAGGCACGCTTGCGAAACGCCGTCGCCGAGGAGCGGAAACGAAAGGCGATGAACGAGGAGGAAGCATGGCAGCAGGCGAAGAAGGCAAAAGCGGACGTGACGCAAGAAGAGCTCGAGGCGTATCGGCTTAGCAGGTCGACGTACGAGGATCCCATGGCGAATTACAAGGATACAGAGGAGGATTGATCAGGGTTCCCATAATTGGACAGCTTTTAGCATTGGTTGTAGCGTAGCATCTTTGGCATATCATGTAATAGTATCATGATCGACACACGATATGGCTAGGCTCATCACTTGCCCATCCGACCCGCCTTGAACCGGGACACCTTTTTGGCTGGTGCAGCAGGCTCCGGCGCAGATATTCCCTCTGATGACGGCTCGGCAGTCTTCTCTGCTGATCGTTCCACGATGTCCTTGATACCCTTGACGTCCGCACTACCGGTCTTGACCGCCATCGCGGAGTCCGTGGTGACTTTCGGGGGCAAGCCAATATCCGCCGGCACGTCCTGCGATCTCGACGTTGCCTCTGCCTGTACTGGCGTTTCGCCCAGCAGCTGCCGCCGGAGATTTTCCCGATGTTGCGCCTTGTCCTCATCCTCATCGTCACTCCACCCTTCCTCCCCAGGCGCAAGGACGAGATTGCCATTCTCCAGTCGCCCGACCCGGATGTACTTGCGTATATCATCCGGCGTGGGATTGATAATCTGCCCGTCCGCGCTGATCTGCGGCAGACCCATCATCACACCCCCGATGCCGATATCCGTGTCGTCCACTTCTCGCAGTTCCTCGTCGTCATCGTCTTCATCGTACTCCGCCATCTCGGCCGGATCGACGTCGCCCTCGGTCTGTTCAGGTTCGTCGCCCGTCACGCCGCGGCTCGCCATCGACATGTACGCTTGACGGCGATGCCATTCAAGAGCGACTTCGCGGGCGAGAAGCGCATCGTCGAGATCGTACTCATCTTCGTCGTCTTCGTCAATGACGTCCTCGTCATCATGGTCGATGTCTGCGGTGCTCTCGTCGACGACGTCAGGTACCGCACCGTCCGATGATACTCGGTTTGAGGTCGCGGCGCTACTTGGCGAGTCAACCTGAACTTTCGGTGGCATCTGCGCTATCGCTGGGGCCTTCTCCACAACCGCGTTCTTGAGCGTGGTCATCGGTTTCTGCTCAGACAGTCGGGGAAGACCCTCCTTTGGTTGACTTTTCGGTGGTGCGTTCGGTTCAGGAGCGACGGCAGGGACCGGAGTCCGCTCGACGATCCCACTTTTAACAGCGGCGTTGAACGGGTTCTTCACTGCAACAACAGCCGACGGTGACTCCTCACTCGGTAACTCCTCGATTTTTGGATGTTCCTGTGCCGCCATTCGCTGCGCGAAAAGACTCGGTCCCTTCTTCATCTTCACACCGGGGCTCGTAGGCGTCACGTTTGCACTGGGTTTTGCCGAGTCACCGTGCGCTTTATCAAGGAAACCCGGCTTGAACCCGCCAAAGCTCTCGCCCACAGCGGGCTTCACGGCTGGTTTGGGCACCGGCAAGATGGGGACTGGCCTCGGTTCGAACTCGTCGCCTTCCGTCGTGAAGTCGTGCAGCGGTAATGGAAATCCAAAGCCGGATTTCTTGTTCCTGTTGGGCGGCGAGTCTGGCGGAATGGGTACGGTATCGTCAAACGAAACGGACTTTTTACGGGCGGTAGGCTGCTTGAGGATCGAGCGTGGAGGAGCAGTGTGACTGGATGGGCGGCGGGGAGGCGGGGAAGGTGATCTGGCGGGTGGTTCGGTCGCAGGCGATTCGTGTTCTTCCGGTTGTTCTATTTCGATGATGGGCGTTGCGATGCCCGCGCTGTCGCCTTTGTTCGCCTCTTCGGCTTCCACCTCTTCGTCGTCATCCTCGCCGTCGCCGTCCCCAAAGACCAAACGCTTTTTCTCTTCTCTCCGCCGTCGTGCTTCCTCGCTGTTCCAATCCTCATCCTCTTCGTAACGATCGACTACCACGTCTCCGTTCAAGGTCGGCTGGGGAGCTTCGCCGATCAGCGTCCCGTCCATGTCCTCCCTGATTTCATGTATCGGTAATCCCTCCTCGTTCACCAGCTGTAATTTAGCGAGGCTCAGCAACAAGACTGAGACATACCGCATCGGCCGACTGTGATCCGTTCAGCTTGGCAATGTTCTCCTGAGACTCCTGAGACAGCGATTGCTGGGCCGCGAGGAACTGGTCCATAAGGTCCTGTAGTGTTCGTGGCTGTGCCGCGGTCGCAGCAGCTGGTGAGGGCGATGGCGCTGTGGCCGGGGCCGATATTTCTCGTCCCTTCCCTTTCCTATCGACCTTTGTGGGCGGGGCCGGCTTCGTAACAGGAGTGGAATCTTGGGTTTTGACGGCAGGCGTTTCGGGCGGCGGCGGAGCCGTGACTGTCGGTACTTCTGCGCTGATTTTCGAAGGTCCCGCAGCGGCCGGCATAATGAACAACGGGTTGAAGGCAGCCTCAGTTGGCAATCCTGACTCTGATCGCGGGATTGATCGTGATGTGAGCGGAGCTTTCGCCCGCAGGCCCGCATGCGAGAGCAAGAGATCTTTGAATCAGCTTACGCCCGCTACGAATGGACCCCAGCTCACCTGTCTTGCACCGCTGAATATATTCCTCTGCCTCTTTGGCCGTCATCTCAACCCAGTATCCTCCGCCTATATTGACCTTGAGCTCATTCGTATGCACCACATGGCCAACCATGCTGGCTTTGGAGTTGAGCGGTACACGAGCCGACCATCTTGTCCGAGTAGAGAGGGCTGACAGGCGAGCTGCGAGTACGTCAAGGGCGGCCAGGTGAGCAGCGAGTGATGGATCGGGAGGGGGTATCGGGGTGAAAGGCTGTTCTGGAGTCATCTTATACGGCGATGTTGGGTGAGGGGGTACCCTTGTGTCAGAGACTACAAGCCTGGGGGAAGGGTTCAACATCCATCCCGCGCCGGCTGCAGTGGAGGTCAATCGGCTAAAATTCGGAAAAATGTAAGAAATCGGTTGAAGCCGTCTGTCGAGATTTTGGAGATGATCCACGTTCACCTTGGGTCACTTCATCAGTCTTGCACTCTCACGTCATCTCCCACACCTGAACTTCCCGACAAGATGGTCGACTCGGTGGTGAAGGACCATCTGACCAAAAAGCGCAAAAAGTCCACCTCGAAGCCGCACGACACTGCCGCTCAAGCAGGTCCATCCAAACCTTCTCCCTCGACCGCCCGCCTGTTCCAACCATTCCGGGCACTTGGATATGTGACCAACCACGTCCCCTTTGCCATGTGGGTGCACACACCCCGTGGTGCGCTCGCCAAGCCTGCGATCAATATCGTCACGAGCGTAGGGAAGAGCTGGATGATGTGGAACGCGGACAAGATCACGCTGTTGTTCGTAGGAAAGGAGAGTATCGGGGAGATCAGGGGATTGGTTATGAATGGGACGAGCGTATTTGCATCGGCGGGGGACCGAGTGACAAAATACGAGCGGGGGCAAGAGGTAGGATTTGACTTCATTATGCGGGATGAGCTAATGCGAAGGTGTTCCGATGGGTCGCACCGGGACAGCCACAATTGGGCAAGATCTACCTGTTTGGAGATCAGCTGCTTGCACTCAAGGAGGATGGGACGGGTCTGGTCATATTCGATCATGTGCAGCGACGTAAGCTGAACCTGCCTTGTGGGCAAAGCAGCTGGCAGAAGACCTGACGTGCAGGCGTTGAAAATATCATCGACTTCCACGGGTCATTCACGGCTACCAACGTTGTGCACCCAGCGACGTACCTCAACAAGGTGCTTGTCGGAAGCAATGAGGGAGAGCTTCAGCTGTGGAACACACGCACATGGTGAGCTTGCGCTGGCGCCCGTGCAACCCCCAGAGCTTACAAGTAGCACCCTCATCCATACGTACCCTCATCCGAACGCCACCGCGCCGTCAGCAGTCACCGCTCTCGCTCAGTCGCCCGCAGTGGACGTGATCGGAGTCGGATACGCAGACGGTACCATCCGGATATACGACATCAAGCAGGCCGAACTGGTCATGCAGATGAAGATGGACGAGGGAGGTGTGACGCAACTATCATTCCGAATGGGTGCGTTTGGGCAGCGGACGCTGGTGGCTGACTTTCTAGATGGACCACCTATTCTGGCTTCGGGATCAACGGCGGGAACCTTCGCTGTTTGGGATTTGAGCAAAGGTGGACGCTTGATACATGTTCAGCGGGGCGCGCACGAGCAAGCGGTGACGGGACTGCAGTTCGTCCAGGGTCAGCCATTGCTGGTGACATCGAGCGGGGACAACAACATCAAGGTATGTCCTTTTAGACGATTCTCGGGTCCACGCTCACTGCTAGCAATGGCTTTTCGAAACGCCCACTAGCGTCCCATCGTTGCTCAAATTCCGAGGCGGCCACCACGCCCCTCCGGCGCACATCCGGTATTACGGCGACAACGGCAAACAGCTGCTCACTGCCGGTCGAGACCGAGCTCTGCGAGTAACAAGCGTTGTGCGAGACTCAAGAAGCCATGAGCTGTCCCAAGGTCAATCCATCATGAAGAAGGCGTTGGGAATGGGTCTTTCAGCGGACGACCTCAAGCTGCCGCCTATCACCGCCATCTCGAGCTCGGCCACGCGGTCGAGGCAATGGGAGGATGTCCTGACGGTACACGCGGAGGACAACGTCGCTCGGACTTGGAAAGCCATGGACAGCAGGATAGGCGCATGGGCCTTCGAGATGGAAGAGGGCGCAGTTCAGGTGAGCAAAGCGCTCGGAATGCTCGGCATAGCCTAACGGCAGTCTGCGTGCGTGACGGCGTGCGGGAATTTCGGTCTGGCAGGGTCGTCCGCGGGCGAGATCAAGATGTGGAACATGCAGTCCGGTAAGGAGAGGCGATCGTTTGCCCTGTCCGGTGTAGCACCAGGCGATTCGAAAGCGAAGATTATTGGCTCGAGCAAATTCGCCAAGCCGCAGGATGCAGAGAAGGCCAAGGCCAAGGCGCCTATCAGGTCGACGAAGGCGATTACTGGACTGGTCACGGACGCGCTGAACACCGTTGTCGTCGCATCCACGCTCGAGGGCAAGCTCTACGTGGGTACCGGTCGATCCGAGTCGGAACAGCGGCTGATCGCAGTTCTTCGACTTCCACAATACCAAGCTTCTGCACGAGATGCAGCTCCCGTCTTCGATCACCCAGATGGACTTGAACAGGGATAATGGCCTGTTGTCCGTCATCTGTGATGACTTAGCCATCCGCATCGTCGACATCGAGACGCGGAGAGTGGTGCGAGATCTACGGGGCTTCAAGGGGCGGATATTGGATACGGTCAGTTTGATACGTCTGCGAAGATGCTCTGTGGGTATGGAGTTGACTCTCAGGCATTCTCTCACGACTCAAGATGGCTCATTGCGACTGCGCTGGACTCGGTCATCCGTACGTACGATATACCGACTGGGCGGCTTGTCGACGCTTTCAAGACGAGCAGTATATGTACGAGCGTGGCCTTCTCGCCGAGCGGCGATTTCTTGGCTACGGCACATGTCGACAGTCTGGGTGTGCACCTCTGGTGAGTTGGCCGCTGCCCTGTCTTGCGCTGAAGCTGACATCCAGGGCCAACCGTGCGCAGTTCATGGATGTTGCGCTGAAGCACATCGACGAGGATCGAGAGATTGTCGAGATCGCCTTGCCATCAATACATGGATCTCAGGGCAGCGAGGGTGAGCTCGCCGGTGCCAAGTATTTATCGAGCTGACGTCCAGGCTTCGGCGACCTGAAGAAGATCGGAGCGCCAGAGTTCACTGACATCTACACCACGCCCGATCAGCTATCTGAGGGACTCATGACCATGTCGTTACTGCCTCGCTCACGATGGCAAACGCTGCTGAATCTCGAGACGATCAAGGTGAGCTGCCCGATGCACGCGCAGTATCCCAAGCTGACTCGCAGCAACGCAATAAGCCAAAGGAACCGCCAAAGGCGCCAGAAGCCCCACCGTTCTTCCTCCCTACTATCAGCGGCCTTGAAACCCGATTCGACCTGTCGGCCGCGCAACCTGAAGCCGAAGATAGCTCGAAGCGACTCGCACCGCTCCAAATGCTGGAGAGCGACTTCACGCGCCGCCTAGCAGCCGAAGACGCTGGAGGAGATTGTAAGTGGACGAATCCAGCCTATCTGCGTGAGGCTCATGACAGACACGGCTTTCTTCGAGTACGCGAAAGCCCTTTCACCCGCGGCGCTCGACCTGGAGATCCGGTCCCTCGTCTCGCTGGACCATCTGTCCATGTTCGTCCATGCCCTGACGAGCCGCCTGGCATCGCACAAGGACTTCGAGGCGGTCCAGGCGCTGATGAGCGTGTTCCTTACCGTTCACTCGGACGTCCTGATCGCGAATGAGGAGCTGATCAATGGATTGCGGAACCTCAGGGCGCAGCAGAAGAAGGAGACGGCCAGGTTGAGGGAGATGGTGGGGTACTCGCTGGGCACGCTCGGGTTCTTGAGAAGCTCGGCGTGAGGTGGGCGGTTCGCGGTGTATGTGGTGTGCACAAACATATGCATCGCTGTGACATTGTATCTGTGGTGGCCATGTTCCACTTCGTGATGCACCATATCACCGGCGCCGAACATGGCAGGCAGTCGTCTGCAGACTGGGTTCCGAGCGTGTAAAGTCGGTCTCGTCGGTCTTGGTGGGCCCGTTGCCGTTTCAGATCCTGTTGACCGCGTTTCAGCTCGAACTTTGCTCCTCTGGATTCTGCAACCACTGGACTTGCACTTCCGCGGGCTGCCGGATAATACCCATCCATCGCCGAGCGTATCGACAGGCATCTGGCTGTGGAGAGTTTGCCGGGTGTTCGAGCTCGACGTCAAGCCGCTCGGATCATCTGGCATTACACGTTGAGTCATGTCCGGCATGACGGCCGCACACCCCGAACCAAGGGCGAGGTGGATCACTCTGGGTGCGCGACAACTTGAATGCAATCTGTATGTCCACCTCTCGAGCTGACTGCAGAGATGTTCATCCTGGACACCTTCACAATCATAGACCGAGACGGGACGGAGCTGCCGTCGGGGCGGGCAGATGAGATCGGCGGAGGGGGCACATACGGTATGTCAATATCTGGTCACATATCCAGTCGCTTGCTCTACCATGTCAGTACAATCTGTGCGACCCGAGCTGAAGCCAGCCATCGTCGGAGCCAGGATATTCCTGCCCGCGGAGCAGCTGGGCATGATCCTCGATTACACGCCCCACACGCTTCCGGCGCAGATCAAGGCCAGACTCGATTCGCTGGGTGACGAGATGTTCGTATATCGCCAACGGCATGACGGGCACCCGACCTGTCGCGCTGTGAATCGATACAAGGGGCAACTGAGGATGTGAGTCTGCGCCAGCCAGCCGGAGAACGGGGCGAAGGGGGAGATGGGTGGTCGGGGAGTGCAATGGACCTGGACACTGACGGGCAGCTTCGAATACCTCTCCGATCCGATCTTCAACACCCCGGTATCCTTGCGCGGCACAGAGCTGGGCAAGTACCCGCCCAGGGTGCTGCATTTCATACCCATGGCGGACCGCATGGAGCGCATCATCGCCGAGGTGGATGAGATGATGTCCTCCGCCGAGGGCCGGGATTGGGCAGAGACGCTGTTGGTCTGGGAGCCAGATATCGTGAGTTGACGTGACACCACCTTGTTGTCGTCTTGGCGGGCACGGCGAAGCAGCTCTCGAATCTGACCGCAGCCCGCCTGCAAACCAGAGTTCCTCGACCGCATTGCGAAAGTGACTCCTCGAACGCATGTCTTCAGGTGAGCCCGACGCATGGTGACGTGAGTGAATGACTGACGCCTCAAGTCCGAACCACGTCGAAGCCCTGTGCCTCTTGTCTCTCACGCCGGAGACGCTCCTCCCCGCCGACCAATACAAAGCCCTCTTGACCCACGCTTGCGTCCGGCTCGCGCGGCTTCGACCTCGACTCGGGGCCGTCCTACGCTGCGGCCATCTAGGGTGCTGCTACATCCACACCCGCTCGTTGTCCCTGGCTGACGGTGTGGCCGATCCTGGACCAGAGGACGTGCGTTGGGTGCCAGCCTTCTGGGACAAAAGCGTGCCTGGGAGCGAGGGCAGGGTGGTAGATCCCACGGGGGCGGGCAATGCCTTCATGGGCGGCCTAGGCGCCGCTCTGCATGCGGGACATGACTTGCATGAAGGTGCGTCACATCCACCGTGACCCGATCTCGCTGCGGGCGTGTGAAAGGATCGCTGACAGGCAGCTGTCCTGTGGGGAAGCGTCGCGGCTTCGTTCGTGATCGAGCAGAATGGCCTGCCGACCCTGACCAGGGGAGAGTGTGGGGTGGAAAGGTGGAACGGGGAGCTACCTGCGGACCGGGTCAAACAGATGCGGGATCGCGTGTGAGGACCACATCGGCGGAGAAGCCTGCCTGGAGAGACGACGAGGACCATCGGGAGGAGCTTGACGACTTTTGATGCATGTGCTAACGATTGCCGGGTACGTGGCGTAAGACCTTGTGGGTGCGATGGGCCTCCAATCGTCCGCGCCCGCGCCGTTGCGGCAATCCTACCTCCCGCTTCTGTTCGCCTGCAAAAGGCCGCCGACATGACATCGAGCCGCGCTTGCTTTACATTGTCAGTCAAGTGCTCCCTGGTGGTCTGGAACTGGCTCAGCCCCGTCCTCGTCCAGCAGGGCGCCAGTCGGCTGTAGAAAAGCACCTTGTGTTCTTTCTAAGCTCACGCTTGCAATCCATGATAGGTCTTTGGCAGCTGGCACGGGTCGGGGGACGATATATGCAAGTATAATAGGTAAGATACACACAGTGTAAGTATAAGTCAAAGTAGTGTTGACCGAACCGAAAGGCCTTCCGCCCCTCCGATTCTCAACCCGTCTTCCGCCACCCCATAGACATGCTACTCGTCTTTCCTTCGACATGATCACTCGGCGATCTCCTTGTAATTCTACAGCTTGTAGACGTCCCATTCACAGCTCGATGACATCGCCCGTACAGCATTTGCACCCGCCCCTGAGATCGACGATTCCCTTGTCCTCGCTAGTCGGCAATCGCTTAACGACGTGCTGGTCCATTCGTAGTGCGGCAAATGACCCGGATTGCGCCGCGAGGGGCGGCGACTTGGTCCGGCCGGGAAGGTATCCCGTGAAGAAAGACAAGGCCGACGACGCAGACGACGTGAGCGACGTGGATCGTTGCGCAGAGTCCAACGAGATGCGAGGCGGTGCTTTCTCGGTCTGGTCGGGATGTCGCGATGTCACCGGAGTTGGGTCAGAAACAGCTCGAGTGGTCGATGGGTACACTTCGGCGGTCATGAAGTCAATCGGAGGCAGGTCGATCCCGCCAAGCGCATCATCCCGCTCCTCCTCGGAGGAGCCCGGGCGTAGGAGCTGTGAGAGGCCAAAGAACGATTCCCTGTTCCTAGGCTGGTTAGCTCTGATTGCCTCGCGCGGGAAGCCCCAAGCGCGCATGCGCTGCGTTGACGGATCTGGGCTGAGCGAGGGGTCCATGCCTGGCGATGCGGAATCGGAGATAGCATTCTGGTCATCTTCGGGGTTGGGTGACACGGGCGCGGGAGGGATGAGATTGGTGACGACAGGCGCAGGAGTCGACACGGGCGTAATTTTCATCGAAGCTAGTTTGGCTTCCAAGTCGGCGACTCTTTCGCAAGCTGAAAGTTTTTCGTTTCGCTCGCGCTCCAGCTCTGCCTTGACGCCGAATAGCTGAGTTCGGAGATCGGCAACGAGAGAGGTATCGCTCCTTGTCGCGGGGTAGGATACGATGGACGATAACCTATCGCCGACTGCGATATCAGCACGACAGTCCGCGCCGTTGAGTGCTCGACTCACGCTTCCTGACCCTCTCGCGCAAGATCCCATTCTCCTTCTTCTCGAGCTCCAATCGTTCTTCAAGTCCATTACACCTCTTGCGCCAGAGATCAACGTCCTCTTGTAACGCATCCCGCTCCATCTCGAGCTCAAGAAGCGAGGTCTGCCACTCGTAACCCACACCACCCGCGCCAAACGACTCATGTAGGATATCCGAAAGACCCGCTGAATTGGGCGCATCGTCGGATGCAACGCGGGTTGAGGGCTTACGAAGGGAATGCCCATCTTCCTCTACCTCCTCGAGCTCGCCCAAAACTCGACCGGCACCCTGGTTGTCGAATCCGAGCCCAGCGAGGCTCTTCGGTCGGGGACAAGGTCGAACAGGTCCTGATCGAGGCAGGTTGCTCCATCCGCCGAAAGACGGCGCAAAGGCAGGCTGCGCAGGCGGTGATGTAAGCTCGCTGAGGGATGTCGGTGGGGAGAAAGGCGCCTTGCTGCTCATGCTCCAGTCACGAGACGACGAGCTCGACTCGCATTCCTTCCTATAAGAGATGGAACTGCCGCGGGAGCCGGGACCCGGTCGTCGACGAGGTCCGCCGGCGCTTTTGGGCGTCGTGGTCGCAGTGAGCACAGATGGCGAATCGATGTTGGTGTGGACAGTGATTGGAGCAGGACGTCCGCGGCCGATGGACCCGTATCCCTTGGTCGGCGAGTTCGAGCGGGAGGGCGTGTTG
>JAHXHD010000344.1:0-12611 GCA_019857685.1 Papiliotrema terrestris | reverse complement strand
GGACGAAGGTTGGAGCGATAGTGGACCAAGTTGGGTTTAGCAGCTCGTCGTACCGGGGCGGACGGGGTGGAGAGGGAGGGGAGTGCGAAAAATGAGCGGCGACCGCGGAATTATCGGGGAAACGGGAAATGTGGCATCGGTTAGCCCGGTGGAGGTGGTTCACCTCGAGCCCGAGTTGCGGAGTCACCGCACAGTGCCCCCTTTGGATGCCAAGCAGTCAAGGAGAGATGCATCGAGACACTTGACTAGAGCTGAGAACATCTCATCATGGAGACAGTAGCGAGAGAAGCACGGAGACGGACAGCTGCTCAGCGAAAAGCCAAAGGAGAAGACTTGACGGAGGACGATGGTAAGTTGATTTCGACCAGCCTCATCACACCAGCTTATGTGCAGTCCGGATCCAGGATGAACAGGGTATGGCGGCTAACTTCGTCGTCAACATGTCATCTAACAGAAGAACAAGAAGCAGAGATCAAAGCTTTGCGGGACCAGAATGCAGCGAACAACGTCCAAGCACAAAACTCGCTCGACCTAGGCGTGCTCGCAGCTCTGTTCATGTAAAGCCTCGCGATCCCCTCTGCGAACCCCGCTCACATCCAGAACCCTGCTCACACTCTCTCGTTTCGGCACATCGACACATACCCTCGCCTTCTTCCTTCTGCTTTCCCAAATCATCCTCCTTCCACTGTCGTTCACCCCTAGCTGGCTGGGCCATCTCGCCGGACCCGCAAGGGACTTTCACGTATACGTGTGCGGGGCGCAGCTCGTCGTTCTCCTGATCGCTCTTCAGCTGCTGTTCGGAGCCGGAGGATGGGGCGCGTACGACATCGCCAGATGGAGCCTGCCGTTCGTCGTGAGCGGTGCGGTGGAGTATCAGCGCCGCGGGGAGCGGGATATGGAGAAGAGGCTGGAAGGATGGGAGCGGTCCAAGTACCCCGCCAAGGGCGCCTAGTGCTCTGTCAAGACTGAGACGGGCGCAAGATTAGATCTCCAACGGAAGGCATCGATGCGCATGGAGATGTCGCAGGGTGTCCCGGCGATCGACGGCGATCATTTAAAGGTCCGGGGAGTCATGTTGATGGTAACTGTCAGCCAGCCACGGCTTAGCTTGTTGATCCGACCCTTGTTCCAAGACACCGCAGAGATGTACCGCTTCTGCGTGAAGACCGGCTATCGAGCACTCAGCGGCGATCACTGGCGAACGAGGCGGAGATGGCGAGGGATGTTTCAGCGTGAGACAGGAACCACTTACCGACAAAACAGACAACAACAGCAGTGATTTCGCTCGTTCTTCTCTCGTCCTTCTTTCGTCCTTGACCTAATCGCCCATTCTCACACTCTGACCCCTGACAACAAACCTTACACTGACCTGACAAGGCTGCCGCCGCAATGGCGGCCCCGCGACCGGTCCTCAAACGGTCCAACTCGAAAGTCCGCTTCTCGCGCGCAGACATGTCACCCGTGGGCACCATGGCGTCCGACTCGACCGTGCACGGCGTACACGGACAGCATTCCCACCCGGGCCCATCCGGTCAACCCTCTGGCGCGCCCTCCAATTCCTACGCATACGACGGCCTGCAAGAGCAGTACGGCATCGACTCGTACCCTTTCTCCGAGGAGATCTCCCTCTCAACATCGAACATACCGAGCGACCATCCGCTGGCGAGCCACCCGGGCGGGTATTACCGCGAAATCCCGCCTGAAGACGAGCTGCACCCGCACGATTCCGAGTCGCAGCGCTATCAGTCGAATGACGGGTACACGGCCACCCCGCCGCGCGTAGGCGGCTCGCGGAGGTGGAGCGTGGCGCAGCGACCGGGGTTAGACACGCTCCTCTCGGCGGACCACGTCGAGCAGATGAGCGGGGATGTCTCGCCTCGTGGCTCCACCACTGGTGGGATACCGTACGAGAACCCCTCGCGGGCGGCATACCAGGGCTCACCTCAAGCCCGCCCCGCCTCGGCATTGCGCTCCTCGCTCGTCATGCCGAGCCACTCGCCTGGGAGCCCTCAGCGTCCAGGCGGGCACGACGGGGCTTTCGAGCGGGATTATCCCGGTTCACCTCTCCGTGGCTCCGCGATGCGTTCGTCTGTACCCAACTTGCATACTCCACCACGGAGGATGATAGACCAGCACCGCGGATCCGCTCCGCCCGAGTTCGGGTCGCCTACGATTGGATCGCCGCACTTCGGGTCGCCAAGGGGTTCGCCCAATCCCGCAATCAGGCGGTATCCCGAGTACGAGCAAGCTGGCCCTGGGCCGGACCGTCTATCGCCTGTTCCGCCATATGGCTCGCCGCGGAGCTCGGTCGCGCGGCCGGCGCCGCCTTATGGCGCGCAGGATCGGGAGTGGGACGATGCGAGGCGGAAGGAGCGGTACGGCGGACGCCACGACTCCGATACAACCCTTCAGGGAGAGTACGAGGACGGCAAGCCAACGCTGGACCGGCGTGGCGGAGATTGGGATGAGAAGGGGAACGGCAAGAGCTACAGGCGAGCGCGGAGCATGTCGTCCGACTCTGGCAAGTCGGTCGCGGAGGGTATGCGCCGCCGAACGACGAGAGAGGTAGAGGATGACGGGGAGTCTTACCACGTCAAAGGCGGTGTTTTCTCGCAGCTCCTCCGCTTGACAGGGAGATCCAGTACCCTCAGAAGGAGAGTCTCAAGCAGAGGAGCGAGTAGTCTTGGCGGCGGGGGTGAATTGCCGACAATGAAAAGCCTGGGATTGAAGCGCGCCCAGTCCGGAGCGAGCACCATCTTCGGCGCGGAAGAGCTCGACCGGGACGACCCCCGCGTGACCGGCCAGAAGAAGACGAACAAGCGCAGAAACAGCTGGAGCGACCTGCCCTTCTCCAGGACATCAATCTCCGGTGCGGCAGGTGGGGAGCGGAAGCGGCGCGCCTCGATCCAGTATCACGTCGCGGGTAGGTCGTCTCGCGATCGAGGGATCACACGTGCATACGGGAAGCTGACGCGTAGACCTGCTCACGCGCCAGCAGTTCATCCTCAAGCTCGCCAAGGCACTCATGACCTTCGGCGCGCCCTCGCACCGTATCGAGTCCCAGTTGTCCGCGACGGCACTCGTGCTCGAGATCGACGCGCAGTTCATCCACCTCCCCTCGATCGTCATCGCCTCCTTCGGGGACGTCGACACCCGCACGTCCGAGATGCACTTCGTCAAAGCCGGGGGCGGGCTCGACCTGGGAAAGCTGCACCGCGTACACAATATCTACCGCGCCGTGGTGCACGATGAGCTCGACGCGGGCGAGGGGACGAGAAAGATTCAGGCGCTGTTGAAGGCGCCGCTGCAGTATAAGCTGTGGCAGCGCGTTTGTATCGCGTTCCTGTGTTCTGCGATCATTGGGCCCATGGGCTTTGGGGGAAGCTTCGTGGATGGTCTGGCGAGTGGGGTGCTCGGCATCCTGTTGAGTTTTTTGCAGCTCAATGTGGCGAGCAAGAGCGCCATGTACTCGAACATATTCGAGTGGGTTGATGTGGCGCGAATGGTTGTTTGATGCTGATGGCAGGATCTCGATTGCGACGGTGGTCAGCTTCACGGCGCGTGGTCTGGCTACGACGGGTATATTCTGTTACCAGGCTGTTGCCTCTGCCGGAGTCGTCCTCATCTTGCCGGGATACGTCATCCGTAAGCACCTCTAATCAACAAGCAACACGGCTTGGAGCCAGCCCTGACCGCAGTGTGCGGTTCGCTCGAGCTCGCCTCGAAGAACATCGTCTCCGGCTCGGTACGAATGGTCTACGCGATCATCTACTCGCTCTTCCTCGGTTTCGGGATCACGATCGGCTCGGACCTGTTCTACGTGATCGACCGTCCCGCCCGGCGCGCCGCCACCGCCGCCGCCGCAGCCGCCGAGTCGGTCGTCAAGATCCAAGGCCAGTTCATCCCCGCCGAGCTCCTGTCGTCCTTCAACCCCGATGTGAACTCTTCGACCCCGCTCGTCCCGTTCAACGGGACTTTTGTCTTCTCAAACTCGACCGTCGACGCCGTCAGCTCGAACCTCCAGCAGGGCAACATCATCTGCCCCCGACCCGATGGTCTACCATGGTACCGCCAGAGCATGCCGCCGCTGTACTTGCTCGTGTTCGTCCCGCTCTTCTCGATCCTGCTCAGCATGTGGAACATGCAGCCGCTCAAGAGCCGGCAGTTGCCGGTCATGGTGCTCATCAGCTGTGCGGGGTACTTGACGAATACGATGGCGAACCATTACATCTTTGATCGGAGCGATGTGGTGAGCGCCATCGGGGCGTTTGTCATCGGGTGAGCACAACGCGGAGAAGAGGTCGTACTATTTGCTGATCGCAGTATTCTGGGCAACATCTACTCGAGAGCGTTCGGCGGAACGGCTTTCACGTCGATGGTCACGGGCGTTTTGTTTCTCGTCCCGGTAAGCCCAGCCCGATGGTGGTGGGATGCAAGCCCGCTGACGGCAGTCCGGCATCGCCGCGGCAGGAGGCCTGGCCATGACCAACAACCCGAACCACGGCGAATCGTATTCCCAAGGCCTGATCATCGGTTTCAGGATGGTGCAGGTCGCGATCGGCATCACGGTGAGCTCGCGCTTCCCCTACGGGAATAGCTCAGAGCTGAACTGACGCCAGGTGGGGCTGTTTGGCTCGGGCTTGTTGATCTACTCGTTTGGGCGGAAGAAGGGGGCCGCCTTGTTCGCCTTTTAGGTGGCAGCTGGCGTGTCGGGCTGGGCCGGTCGCCAACGTCAATTCGGACGGATCGATCGCATGTGTAGTGTGCAACAGGCAGCGACGAGGAAAGAAGCAGCACCGGGACAAAACGCGCGCTAGAGCACAGAACGAGGAACCGCGTTGATGTAGGGAGGAAGGGACGAAGCAGAGCCATCAGCATCAGACGCTCAACACCATATCGTAACTGACTTGTATCATATTGTCCGCGATACCACGATGACCCCGCTACGCGACGTATTGTGTGATGCCCGCTCGGTCACCAACCTGCTACTATATCTACCTGGTGTTCAAACAGGTCTGCTAAGGGGTCACAGGAGCCTGTTCACATCGGTCGAGATCCGCGCCCCCAGTACTGGCCTCCAGTACATACCTGTCTGTTTCCAAGTCACCCGGAATCTAAGGCCAAATCATAGAAAGCACCGCGTGGCAGATGCAGCAAGTGACTCGACGCTATGCATTACATGTCATCCCCTATCCTCCTCGCACCGTTCTTGGCCTCGATACATACCTATCTAAGATGCACCTACTTGAGCTCGGCCAACCTGACCCTCACGGCATTCGCATGCGCCTCCAGCCCCTCCCTCTCCGCCAGCTCGACCACGACCGGGCCCAGCACCCTCAGCCCATCGGCAGTGAGCTCCTGCGACGTAATGTGCTTCTGGAACGAGAGCGTGTTGACTCCCGAGAACTGGCGCGCGTAACCGTTAGTCGGGAGCGTGTGGTTCGTGCCACTCGCGTAGTCTCCACACGATTCAGGCGAGAACGGCCCGACGAAGATCGATCCGGCATTGTCGATGTGCTGCACCGCGCCGGGCGCGTCCTCGAGGTGCAGGATCAGGTGCTCGGGGGCGTACTCGTTCGAGAAGGCAATGCCCTCTGCGAGGGTCGAGACCTGGACGATGATCGATTTCTTGATGGCCTCTCGGGCGATCTTGACCCGCGGGAGGGCCTTCGCTTGGATGTCGATCTGCTCCTCGATCTGCGCGAGGAGCTCGGACGACAGGTCGATCGCGACGAGGACGACCTGCGAGTCGGTGCCGTGCTCGGCCTGCGACAGGAGGTCGGACGCGACGAAGATGGGGTTGGCCGACTTGTCCGCGATGACCTGGGGTCAGATCATACATGAAGGAAGACTTTTGCACTCACCAGCACCTCGGACGGGCCCGCGGGCATGTCGATCGACACAAGCGCATCGGTATCGTTCTGCACAAGCATCTTCGCCGCCGTGACCCACTGATTGCCGGGGCCGAAGATCTTGTCCACCTTCGGCACCTCGTCCGTTCCGTACGCCATGGCCGCGACGGCTTGAGCTCCCCCGGCCTTGAGGATGCACGTCACACCCACGAGCTTGGCGACGTACAGCACCTCGGGCGAGATGGACCCGTCGGGGCGCGGCGGCGTAGCCATGACGATCTCCTTGCACCCGGCAACCTGCGCCGGAACACCCAACATGATAGCCGTAGAGGGGAGGATGGCCGTTCCGCCTGGAACGTACACTCCCACACGGGCAATGGGCCGGACGAACCGCGAGCAGACAACACCAGGCATGGTCGTGACCTGCAGCGGCTCCTTCTCCGCCTGCGCCTGATGGAACGTCTTGACGTTGTCGTACGCCACATCGATCGCCTTGCGCACAGATGGGGGCAGGACATCCTCCCCGGGCGTGGCGAACGGCGGCAAGAGAACGTTTGACTCGAGTTGGGCCTTGTCGAACTGGCTCGTCATGGCCTTCAAACCCGCGTCGCCCTCCTTGCGAACTCGCTCCACGATCGGCTTGACCTTCTCGATCATCGCCAGCGAGTTGAGCACCGGGCGCAGCAAGAGCGCCTTCTTCTCCTTGTCGTCCAGCTCGCTCAGGCGCGTACTGCGGCACTTGATGGGCGCATCGTCCGTCGTCGACTCCGGGAACGCCTTCGGGACCGGTTCCGTCGCCTTCGACTCGGACTTCACCTCCGCCGCGCCCGCCGCGCCGTTGACCTTCTCCTCCCACTTGGGCTTGGCATCCCCCTTTCGCCTCGTGACCTTCAAGCTCTTCTTGTCCAGCGCGCGCTCGACGTCTCTCCACTCGACGCCCTTGGAGATGCATCTCGTGAGGGCAAAGTAGACCAGATCGGCCGCCTCGAACGCAATCTCCTCCTTTGTCTGCGCATCGCACAGCTCCTCCGCCTCCTCCATGATCTTGCTTCGCAGCAGCTTCTCATCCGAGAACAGCCTCTTCGTGTACGATCCCTCGGGTGCGCTGGTGAATCGGCTCTTGAGCGTATCGCTCAGCTTGGCCAGGCCGAAGGTGTTGCCGAAGCACGTGGATTGGGGGAGGTGGCAGAACCCGCCGCCGTGCTGGACGACCTCGAAGAGGAGGGCGTCTGAGTCGCAGTCGGCCCGGATGGACGTGACGTCTTGCACGGCCCCGCTCGTCTCGCCTTTACGCCACAGACCGTGCTTGCGCGACTGATACACGCCCTTGGCGGTCCTGATCGCCTCGGCAACGGACTCGCGGGACGAGTAGACGAGGCCCAGGGGCTGCGCCGAGTGAGTGTACGACGACACGATGGTGGGGTACAGGGAGTCCGGGCGGTCGGAGATGATGGGCGCGAGGAAGGCGTCGGCAATGGACAGATGGGACGAGGTGGTAATGCCGGAGGTGAGCAGCGCGGTGGGCAGGACGTAGACGCTGGGGCGGGTCGTGCGGATCGATTCGGCGAGGGTCGAAGGGGAAGGGGAGGACGGAACGAGGTAGACGTCGGTCTTGAGGCCGAGGGATTTGGGCGTGGACGCCGAGTCGGTGTGGAGGTACACCCCCGAGACGGACAATGCGAGGTCCTTGAGCGACTCGAGCTCGGATTCCGTAGCCGACAGGATCAGGCGATCCTTGTCCACCTGCCCACCCAGTGAGCGCAGCTGCTCCGCAGTGACAACTATGCGCGAGGCCCCGCCATCCAGGAGCGAGATCAGGTCCTCGGACGATTGGGTTGCTTCGACATAGTAGCTGGCGGTTGGGGGAAGGGTGGGAAGGACCGCAGCGAGCAGCGTCGACGGGATCAGCACCGGGCCGAGGAGGGCCAGCGATGGGATCAGCGAGGCCGCTGTTGGGTCTAGCAGCGGCAGGAAGTGAGGCGTGGACATTGTGATGTTGTGGTAGAGTCGGTAAGATGCCTATGACGATTTTGGAAAAAGTCGGCCAGGCCACCAACCAACGAGTCGATCATCACAGAGCGGAAGCAAATTTGGCTCTGATTACAGATCGCTCCATGCTATCTCCATGTCGCTCCTCTCGTCATGCTGGTGGCAGTGAGAGGGTGCATACGGCCATGTACGGCTGTCGGTCGGTACAGCACAGACGTATCGTCAAGGTATTCATAGTATCAGCGTATCGAATAGTCCGTCAAACATGATCATCCCATCCAAGCTACATCGCCCTCAGCGCAGATCCCCTCATCGACCCGTCCCTTCCAGACACACGTCCCCGTATCGCATGACGCGCGTGCCATGGCGCGTACGAGCAGTCCACATTCCATTGTCTAGATCCACACCCCCTCGCTCTTGCATGATATCGTCGTCCCGCCTAGTGGCCCGCGCCGACGTTTCCTACGATCTGCTGCGCGGTCTGCGTCGCGTCCGGGTTGATACCGTTCAACGTGATGGCCCACTCGTGCGTCGGGTTGGGCGGCGAGTCGAGCGTGGCGGTCACCGTCGCCGTGGGAAGATCGGCCTGGGTGTAGTTGTCCGGTCGAGCCGGGTAGATCGAGAACGGGTCGGACTGGTATCAGCGCGGTCCAACCAAACTCGGACCTTTGCGACCCACCGTGGAGTAGACTTGGCCGTGGTACGTGTTCATGAACATCAGTCGGAAGCCGTCACTGCTGTCAGCGCTGCACCTACAGCGATGGAACAAGACAATCGGTCTCAAGTGCACTTGTGCACTTGTGCACGTTCCCAACGGTCCGGGGGTACACAAACGCGCCTCATTGTGATGACGACCGCACCATCACGCCTTCCAACTCACCCAGTGGGAATGTTCGCGTCCAGGTCAACCTCCATCTCGCCCCCAAAGTTCTTGTAGCCCTTCGGGAGCCTCTGCATCGGGACACGCAGCGCGATGGGGATGAATCCGATCATGATGCTCCGGTTTCCGTTATGAAGCTGGATGTCGAACGAGTCGATGCCCGTTCCTCCACCCGTCTCCCACGCGAGCAGGTTCGTTCCGTTGATGTACCATGCAAAGTCTTTTGACGGGGACGAGACGGGCCAGTAGATCGTGTTGACCGCCGAGACTGGTGGTGAGTTCAGCGCGCGGGCGCGGGGACAACGGGGAAGGCGCACCTAGTGTCAGAGGGAGAAGGGCCAAGATAGCCGAGAACCACATGTTCGCTGAGATGTTTTACGTCCACAACGGAGCAATGCTTGAGCTGGATTGAATCGTTATCAAGCAAGTATGATGTCCAGCGGGAGACGCGATAGGATGATCACAGAGTGCGGAAGTGAAAGTCGCGAAACAATGCGCTCGGCAACACGGCCCAGCCAGCGTGAAAGCAAAGCGAGGTGTGACGAGTATTACCCCTTTGGGCAACTAGACCACGTGACCTCACTCCCCCCTTGTGTGTTTGCGATCCGAGCGGGCCCATGCCCCTGTAAAGCGGTGCGACGCTTTGCGATGCAGACGGCGTAGTACGTCGGGGGGCATCCTGCATCTCGCTGCCGCCCTTCACAGCTTTGACGCCTGGATGCACATGGGGACTCTACACACCCAGCACAGGAACCCGCGTCTGCATCATCCTTTTCGCTATCCGACCCGAAATGGCGCGCGGGTTGGGGACGAGACGTGACGTGATGTGAAGAGATAAGGGGAAAAACAAGCCGGAAGGACCCCCGTTGAAACAGATGGGTAGCAAGCGACGTGTGGGCTGCTGCTGCCCCCCTTGATGCGATGACTGCGGGGGAGAGAACTCAAGGACACGCCGAAACAAGACAGCCGCAGAGCTGACCCGCTTCCGCACCGTATAAAGGTGTACCCTTCGGGTTTGACTGGTCTCATCCCCGCCCTTTGACTGTCTTTCACGCTCACTCATCTGACGCAGCCACCCGTACCACCAACGCCAACCAAAGCACCACCAATATGGTCGCCAAGTACACCGTCCTCGCGCTTGCGCTCGCTTTCACCGCCTCTGCCTTGCAGATCACCCGCCCATCAAACGCGACGGGGTGGGAGAGCGGGGGATCGCAGCTGATCGAATGGGACGTGAGTGTCGCTCTCTGCCTCATCCTCCACCATCCACCTATTCTCGACTGCATACTCACGGCCAGAGCGTCAGCACCGACCCCTCAAACTTCACCATCCAGCTGATCACCCCCTCAAGCCCCAACGACCCAATCACCATCGCCGAGAACGTCAAGTCCTCGGACAAGTCATACATCTACACGCCCGCGTCCGACCTCACCGCCGCAGACCAGTACCGCGTCAACTTTGTCTCTGCGCAAGCGGGCATTCTCGCCCAGAGCGGCTTCTTCGCAGTCGAGCAGGGCACCTCGTGAGTTGCCAAAGACCCGGCAGTCGGCTGGGACCCGGCACTGATCGTAGCACTGTCTCTCCTACATCCGCTGCTCCCAGCTCGACTGCGTCCGGGTCGTCCACTAGCGGCGCTTCGTCGGTCTCTTCAGGGTCTTCCGCTACCTCGTCTGCTGTAAGTTCACCTCGCCAACTACTGACACCACGCTGACTTGCAGGCGTCGGCTTCGCAATCCGGCAGCGCGGGCATGCTTGTCGCTCCGACGGGTCTGCTCGCTCTCGTCGCTGCTGCGCTCAGCGTTCTCGCCTAGGTGTCTGCCAATTGACGGCTTGTACATGACGACTCCTTCCCGCCGATCCGCCAACAAATACGCGCGATTCCTGGACGATATCTCTGTTTAATACCGCTTATGCTGTATAGAACCAAATTACATTATGCACCATATAACTGAGCCTGCATGTCTCATGTATTTTTGGTTTTTGTTTGGAGCCGCCTAAAGCTCCTTGGCATACACCAGTCGCTCCTCCTTAGCGGCCTTCTGCCCCAGCTCGATGATTCGCAGCACGTCGATGGCCTGCTCGGGCTTCACCACAAGCTTGCTCTGGTCTCCAGAGCTGATCACGTCGTACAGGTTGGCGTACAGCGCGTTGTACTCGCCCTGGACAGAGGGGTATCTATGGTCAGCATCGCTCGTCCAGCAACGTGCATGTTGCCCACAACAACTCACTTGGTCGTGACAAACTCCGTACCGTCGTTGTTCTTCACGCCCACCTCACCCTCCTCCGCCTTGCGCGCTTCGTACAGCGTGCCCCAAGCGCTCTCGTCCTCCACACCCCAATCAGCCTGCGGGTCGTTGCGCGACCCAAAGACCTTCAAGTGCTTCTCCTGCGGGTCCACCCCGTGCTTGACGTACGACGCCTTCGTACCCTTGAGCAAGAATCGTTGTTGCGCAGGGAGGCAGGACAAGATGGAGCCCTGGACCGTCGCGACGAAGGGCGAGTTGCCCGTCCCGGCCGACGGGGGGTAATACAGGTCCATCAGGAACTGCTGTCAGCTATGGAAACCTGACTGGAATTGCGACGCACCCCCTCGTCGACGCCGACCTTGCGGACGTCGGTAAACCTGCACCCGACCTTCTCGGGCATACCGAACAGGACGTAGATCTGGTCGATGATGTGCGAGCCCAGGTTGTAGATCACGTCGTTGTGCTGTCCCGGCTGCTCTTTCCACGTCGCTCCGGCCTGGTGGTTCGCGGGAAGGGGGCGGTATCGGTCGTAGTTGGAGTTGAACTCGACCAGCTCGCCCAGCTGCCATCAGTGCCGGCCTTCTCGACGTACATGAGACCTTGACGCACCTTGCCCGACTTGAGCAGCTTCTGGACCGTGAGGAAATCCGCATCCCACCGCCTGTTCTGGTACACCGACAGCACGACGCCCTTCTCCTGGGCAATCTTGTTGAGCTCCTCGCCCTGCGCGGCGGTGATGCACATCGGCTTCTCAATGAGCACATGCTTGCCCGCTTGGAGCGCCTGCTTCGCGAAGGGGAAGTGGGTGTTGTTGGGCGTGCTGATGACAACCTGCATTCAGCCGTGTTCCGCTGCAAAAAGAAGTGCTGGCGCAGACGTACCAAGTCAACCTCCTTGTCCGCCACGACGTCATCCAACGACGAGGCGACCTTGATCCCCTCCCCGCAGATCTCCTTCGCGCGGCCCTTGCCCGATCGCTCGACGACCGTGTGAAGGTTGAACTTGTCCTTGAGGAAGATGATGGACGGGCGGTGGAAGACGGACAGGGACATGCCCGTGCCGACGATGGCGACGTTGATGGGGCCAGAGGGGGACATGACGATGATTTTTGCTGCTTCTTGTCGGATAGAGAGGGCTACTAAGTGGAATATGAGAAAGAGTGTGATGGAGTATGCGGATGAGAGGGCCGTCTACTGCCGGCGGCTTGCATGTGTGATGCGCATTGTTCGGGTGGAGGTTGGCAATGTGGAGGCCACGCTCGCTTACTTGGATTTAGACCCCGAATCAAGCTGTAATGACAGAGTACAGCTCGTACAGCTCAGGGATGCCAACGTGGCACAACGCCAGAGGCCCTGGGCTCGTCGGACCCGAGCAGGCAGCCTTACAAAGACGGCATGGCCATACCGTACGCCTCACAACGGGTCACCGGCCGGGACGCGATCAGTCTTAGTGCCGGAACGGCGTTCAGAGATATCGGCGGCCAACACATCGGCCAATGTTCTCGAAGATCAAACGGTCTGGTACAAGGGGGCAAATATAGGCGTAGACGCCTTGGACCGCATCCTCAACCCCCCGGATGCCCGCGCTTCCCGATTTCCCGGGTATCCTCTCAACACGGTCTTCGGGTGCAGCTGTGGATTTTGG